>PVIY010002495.1:0-126370 GCA_004026745.1 Myrmecophaga tridactyla
GAATAGATCCAAATATACATACTCCAAGACACTTACTAAGCAGATTGTCAAATGTCAAAGACAAAGGGAGACTTTTGAAAGCAGTAAGAACAAAGCAATCCATCACATACAAGGGAAGCTTGATAAGACTATTTGTGAATTTCTCAGCAGAAACCATTGAGGCAGTGGATATATTTAAGATTCTGAAAGAGAAAAAGTGCCAACCAAGAATTCTATATCTAGCAAAGCTGTACTTCAAAAATGAGGGTGGAGGATTAAAGCATTTTCAGACAAACAGTCACTGAGATAATTTGTGACTAAGAGACCATTTGTACAAGAAATATTAAAAGGAGCACTACAAACAGCTAGGAAAAGACAGGAGAGAGAGCTCTGGAGAATAGTGTAGAAATGAAGCCTATCAGTTAAAGTAAAAAGAGAAGAAAAATTAGATATGACATGTAAAATCCAAAACACAAAATGGTAGAAGAAAGTAAATGTTAATGGATTAAACTGCACAATCAAAATACATAGACTGGCAGAATGGATTTAAAAAAACAGGGCCATCTATGTGCTATCTACAGGAGACTTACTTTAGCTCTGAGGAAAATAATAGGGTTAAGTTGAAAGGTTGGGAAAAGATATTTCATGCAACAACAAACAGAAAAGAGCAAGGGTAGCTATACTAATATCCAACAAATCAGACTTCAAATGTAAACAATTAAAAGAGACAAGGAGAGTCATTATGCATTAATAAAATGAACAATTCAACAAAAAGACACAACCATCATAAACATTATTGCACCAAGCCACAGTGCTCCAAAATCCATGAGGCAAACACTGACAGCATTGCAAGGAGAAGTAGACACCTCTACCATAACAGTTGGAGATTTCTATTCCCCGCTGTTGTTAATGGATAGAACATCTAGACTGAGGGTCAATATGGAAATAAAGATTTTGAATAATATGATAAATGAACTAGACTTAACAGACATTTACAGAACATTACACCCCATAACAGCAGGATACCCAATTTTCTCAAGTGCTCATGGATTATGCTCAAGGATGGACCATATGCTGGGTCACAAAACAAGTCTTAATAAATTTAAGAATATTGAAATCATAGAAAACTCTTTTTCATAACATAATGGAATGAAGTTGGAAACCAATTCCAGGCAGAGAGCCAGAAAATTCACAAATATATGGATGCTAAACAACATATTTTTAAACAATCAATGGGTCAAGGAAGAAATTACACAAGAAATCAGTAAATATCTTAATGCAAATGAAAATGAAAACACAAAATATCAAAATTTATGGAATGCAGCAAAGGTGGTGCTAAGAAGGAAATCTATTACCTTAAATGCCTATAATAAAAAGAAGAAAGAGCAAAAATCAAGGAAATAATGAAGATTAGAGTTGGAATAAATGAAATTGAGATTATGAAAACAATAGAGAATATCAATAAAATGAGAAGTTGGTTCTTTGAGAAAGTCAATAAAATCAATGGACCTTTAGCTAGTCTGACAAGAAAAGGAGAGATGATGCAAGTAAATAAAATCAGAAATGGGAGCGGGCCATGGTGGCTCAGCAGGCAGGAATGCTTGCCTGCCATGCCAGAGGACCCGGGTTTGATTCCCGGTGCCTGCCCATGTAAAAAAAAAAAAATCAGAAATGGAAAAAAGGACATAAACATTGACCCCGCAGTAATAAAGGAGGTAATGAGAACATACCATGAGCAACTATATGCTAATAAACTAGACAATATAGATGAAATGGACAACTTCCTAGAAAGGCATGAGCAACCAACGTTAACTCAAGAAGAAATAGATGACTTCAACAAGCCAGTCACAAGTAAAGAGATTGAATCAGTCATCAAGAAGCTCCCAAAAAGGAAAAGTCCAGGACCAGATGGCTTCATATATAATTCTACCAAGTATTCAAGAAAGAATTAGTACAAATGCTGCTCAAACTCTTAAAAATTTTTTGAAGAAGAGATGTTTCAGTTTGCAAGCTGCCATAATGTGATATAAAACAACTGGAACAGATTTTTTTTTTTTTTTTGCAGGGCAGGCACCAGGAATTGAACCTGGGTCTGTGCCATGGCAGGCATGAACTCTGCCTACTGAGCCTCCATGGCCTGCCCTGGAACAACTTATAAAAGGGAAAATTTAATAAGTTGCAAGTTTACAGCTCTAAGACTATAAAAATGTCCAAACTAAGGCATCAGGGTTGTGGCTTCCTTAACATCTCATGGTGACATCTCCTGGGCTCCAAATATCTCCAAACATCTGTCTCTCTTCCCCATGTGTCAGCATCTGTGTCAGCTCTCTCAGCTGGCTTTCTCTTGTAGGCTCTGAGCTCTCTAAAATGTTTCCTCTTTTTAAGGACTCCAGTAACTAACCAAGACCAACCCTGATGCATACAGTCACATCTCCATTTAATCAACTGGATGTGCCACAGCTCTATGGAACTAATCTAATCAAAATTTTCCACCTACAATATTGAATCAGGATTAAAATAAAAGGTTACTCCCACAAGATTGGATTAGGGTTAGAACATGGCTTTCCTGGGTATGTAATATTTCAAACCGGCTAAACAGGGAAGGCTACCTAACTCATTCTTTGAAACCAACATCAGCCTAATACCAAAGCCAGACAAAGATAATACAAGAAAATAAAATTACAGACCGATCTCTTGAATGCAAAAATCCTCATCAGAAACTTGCCTAAGGATACAGCGACTGAGGGATGGAAGAGGTAATTGTGGTATATGCATACAATGAATGGACTACTGAGTTCACCCCTGCTCCTTGGAACAAATAGAGAAGTGACAGAAAAATGACCAAGACAGCAGTTCCAGGGTATGAATGACCAGAGAGGGACTTCTACATTACACAGGGAGAATCTGGATGAAAAAGTGGAGAAATTATGATTGAGAAGACAGGGTGAGTTTAGCTGTACCTGGGGCCAGCAGCAATGCTCAGGCCAGAGCAGGAGCTGAAGGAGGGGTGTCCTGCCACCAGATCAGCTTGAGAGAACTTCCGTCTTAGCTCTGGAGCTGGGAGCTCCTGTAGGGAAACCAGCAGCCAGCAGATTTGGTATACCTGTACACAGAGATAAACCTGTATCTCCTACTCCCCCTACTCCTGCTGTAGGTGCCTGGCTAGGGCTGAGACTGGAGGACACTGCCCCCCGTGCCCCCTGCCCTACCACCTCAGGAGGAGGGGAGAACACAAGGCTGAGCTGATCTGACAATTGACCAGTGAAAGAGACTCCCTGGGTCCAGCTATTTCTAACCTTTCGCCATGGAGGCCCAGCGTGGTCATGGCACGCAGGGGCAGAGAGGCAGGGATGTGTAAGCAAGCCAGGCCCCACCATCAGGCACTCCCAGGCTGGCCGTGGGCAGGGGTAGTTGAAATACTCTGTCCAACAGCCCAAGGTCATTCCACGCAGAAGCCTGGGGACAACCATGCACATCATGCCCACAAGAATATACTCCACCAAGGTATACTCCACCCAACCCCAGCCTCAGTGTTGACAGCTTTCAGGGTGCATGGAGACCTGTGGCCTTGACTGGCTTTGTACCTGGTTGGGTCCTGGCCCAACCAGCTGACCTAGTCAGGTAAAGGTGGACCTGAGAGGAAGAGGTAACCCAATAGTGCCATCTGCTGTGCAAATGCAGAAAGTGCAGTCTGGCAAACTGCCTATCTGCCTAACTTTTAACAAATCTCCAATTAGAGCTGTACCACCTTCATGCAGTCCCGACCTTGGTTTGGTGGGGATTACTGACAAACCAAGTGTAAAAGGAGACCTTCAATGCAAACCCAACAACTACAAAATCTTAGATGAGTGAGGGAAATCAGCTTTAAAAATAACCTTATCAATTGTAAATAAAATAAAATAAAAACCTTGTCAGGATAATCAAATGCCTTGAAGGCACCAGAAAATCACAAAGCAAATGAATATGCAAGAAAATATGACTCAGTCAAATGACCAAATTAAAATGCCAGAGGAGAAACAGAATTTGGAACTGATCAAAGATGTCTGTACAAACATATAAGCTCAATGGGTTGGCTAAAGACAAAGGATATCAAGAAGTCACTAGAAGAGGAAAAAGAAGAATCTGAAAGAATAAATAATAAATAGAAAAATAACAGATTTTATAGAAATAAAAGTTACTGTAGAGCAAATTAAAAGTGTATTAGGAACACACAACAGCAAATTTAAAGAGGCCGAAGAAAGAAAAGTGAACCAGAATTCAGACAACTGAATTCTAATGCACAAAATAACAAATAGCGAAAAAGATGGAAAAATTTGAATTGGATTTCAGGGAAATAATGGACAAGCTAAAGCACAGAAATATTAATATCTTTGGTGTCCCAGAAAAAGTAGAAAAAAGTAAAAGGCTAAGAAAATTATTTGAGGACACAATTAATTGGGGAAAACTTCCCAAGCCTTTGTAAATACATAAACATGCAGATCAAACAAGCCCAACAAACTTAAATAGAATAAATTAAAATAGACCCACTCCAAGACACATACGAATCAAACTGCCAAATACTGAAGAGAAGCAGAAAGTCCTGAAAGAAGCAAGAGAAGAGTGATTCACCACAGACAAGGGAAACCACATATGAGTAAATTCGGACTATTCAATAGGCACCATGGAGGTCAGAAGGCAGTGATATGATATATTTAGGATTCTGAAAGAGAGAAACTTCCAGCTTGGAATTCTTTATACAGGAAAGTTGTCCTTCAAAAGTGGAGAGATTAAAATTTTCACAGAGAAACAAATGCTAGAGAATTTGTTAACAAGAGACTGAAAAAAAAGACATTGAAGAGTATTTACAAGGGTAATTTAAAGTATAAAAAGAAAAAGAAAGAAAAATATATAGATATGATGGTAGGCTCAAGAACTGCTCTTACAATAGCAACTGTGAATGTTAATGGACTCCACTCATCAATTAAAAGATACAGATTGGCAGAGTGGATTAAAAGATATGACCCATCTATATGCTGCTTACAAAAGACACCTCTTAGACCCAATGATAGAAATAGATTGAAAGTGAAAGGATGGAAAAAGATATTCTACCCAAGCTGTAACCAAAAGAAAGCGGGAAAATAGACCAGACAAAATAGACTTTAAATGCAAAGATGTCAAAAGAAACAAGGACTTTAATGCAAAGATGTCAAAGACAAAATAAGCTTTAAATGCAAAGATGTCATAAGAGACAAAGAAGGACACTACATATTAATAAAAAGAACAATATTAAAGCCAGATAAAAAAATATTACAAGAAAAGAAAAATACAGACCAATTTCTCTTATGAATATAGATGCATAATCTCAACAAAATACTTGCATGTTGAATCAAACAGGACATTGAAAGAACTATATGCCATGATCAAGTGGATTTTGCCCCAGTTATGCAAAGTTGGTTAAACATAAAATCAACTAATGTAATACATTAACAAAACAAAGGGAAAAACACATGATCTTCTCAATTGACATAGAAATGAGAAAAAAATCCAGCATCCTTTCTTTAAAAAAAAAATGTTAAAAGAGGTTTCAAAGGAAATTTCCTCAACATTATAAAGGGCAGATATGAAAAACCCACAGCTAACATCGTACTCAATGGTCAACACCTGAATGCTTTCCCTCTAATATTGGTAACAAGACAAGGATGCCAGTTATTTACCTTTGTGCTAGAGGTTCTAGCTAGAGCAATTAGGAAAAAAAAAAAAAGAAGAAGAAATCCAAGTTGGAAAGGAAGAAACAAAACTTTCTCTACTTGAAGATGACGTGATCCTATATATAGAAAGCCCTGAAAAATCTACAAAAATGATACTAGAGCTAACAAATGAATTCAGCAATGTGACTATACCCAAGGTTAATATGCAAAAACTCATAGTGTTTGTATATACTAGTAATAAGCAATGCGAGGAGGAAATAAAGAAAAAAATCAACTTACAAATATCTAGGAATATATTTATCCTAATGTGTAAGACTTAAACATGGAAAACTGCACAACTTTGCTGGAGGAAATCAAAGAAGATTTAAATAAATAGATTTAAATTTCTATCCTCATGTATTGGAAAACTAAATGTTTTAAAGATGTCAATTCTATCCAAAATAATTTACAGATTCAACACAATCCCAATCAAATCAAAGTCAAAATCCAGGTTCTCTAACAACCTACTTTGCAGAAATGGAAACACCAATTATCAAATTTATTTGATAGCCAAAAACATCTTGGAAAAGAGGAATGAAGTTGGAGGACTCATGCTTCCTGAATTTAAAGCTTATTACAAAGCCACAGTCCTCAAAACAGCACAGTATTTGTAGAAGGATAGATGTACATGCCAATGGGAGTGATTTAAGAGTTCAAAAATAGACCTCACATCTATGGCAATTGATTTTGACAAGGCTGCCAAACCCACTCAATTGGGGAAAAATAATCTATTCAAGAAATGGTGCTGGGAGAATTGTATATCCAAATGTAAAAGAATGAAGAAGGACCTCTTTATCATACCATATACAAAACAAAGACCTAAATATAATAAAAACTCTTAGTGAAAAATGTAGGGAAGCATTTTCAGGATTTTGCATTAAATTTTATACCCAAAGGACAAGCAACAAAAGAAAAAATAGATAAATGGGACCTGATCAAAATATAAACTTTTGTGTATCAAAGGACTTTATCATGAAAGTGGGAAGACACTACTTAATGGGGGAAAGTATCTGGAAACTACATATCCAAAAAGGGATTAATATCCAGGATAAGTAAAGAGATCCTACAACTCAATATATATATATATATATATAAAGGCAAGTAACACAATTAAAAATTGGTCAAAGACTTGAACAGGCATTTTTCCAAAGAAAATACACAAATGGCTAAAAAGCACATGAAAAGATACTCAACACCATTAGCATTAGGAACATGCAAATCAAAATCACAATGAGATACCATTTCCTTCCTGCTAGAAATGGCTATTATTTAAAATAAACAAAATTACAAGTGTTGGACGGGATGTGGAGAAATATGAACACATGCATTCCTGGTGGCAATGTAAAATGGCACAGTTGCTGTGGAAGACAGTTTGACAGTTCCTCAGAAAACTCAATATAGAATTACCATTAACCTGGTATTCTAGTTTGCTCGCTGCTGGAATGTAATATACCAGAAACGGAATGGCTTTTAACAAGGGGAATTTAATGAGTTGCTAGTTTACAGTTCTGAAGCCGAGAAAATGTCCCAATTAAAACAAGTTTATAGAAATGTCCAATCTAAGGCATCCAGGAAAAAGTACCTTGGTTCAAGAAGGCCGACGAAGTTCAGGGTTTCTCTCTCAAGTGAGAAGGCACATGGCGAACACAGTCAGGGCTTCTCTGTCGGCTGGAAGGGCACATGGCGAACACAGCATCATCTTCTAGCTTCCTCTCCTGGCTTCCAGTTTCATGAAGCTCCCCAGCAGCGTCCTCCTTCTTCATCTCCAAAGGTCGCTGGCTGGTGGACTCTCTGCTTCGTAGTATTGCTCTCTCTGAATCTCCCATTCTCCAAAATGTTTCCTCTTTTATAGGACTCCAGTAAACCAATCAAGACCCACTCAAATGGTTGGAGACATGTCATCCCCTAATCCAGTTTAACAACCATTCTTGACTAAATCACATCAACTAGGGAGATGATCTCATTACAGTTTCAAATATACAGTATTGAATAGGGATTATTCTACCTTTATGAAATGGGATTTATATCAAAACATGGCTTTTCTTAGGGGGCATACTTCCTTTCAAACCAGCATACCTGGCAATCCCTCTACGAAGTATATAGCTCAAAAGGAAATGAAAGCAGGGATTCAAACAGATATTTGTACACTGGTGTTCATAGTGATATTATTGACAATTGTCAAAGGATGGAAGCAATCCAAATGTCCATCAACAGATGAATGGATGAACAAATTGTGGTAGATAGATAGAGTGGAATATTTCTCAGCCAGAAACAGGAATGAAGTCCTGCTCTTTCATGTGTGTGCTTCCATGTGACAACATGGATGAACCTTAATGATATTATACTAAGTGAAATAAGCCAAACAAAAAGGACAAGTATTGTTTGAGCTCACTGGTATAAAATAATCTGAATAAACAAACTCATAGAGTAAAAATCTGGAATATATGTTTCCAGGGGCTGGGTTGGGCATAGAGAATGGGGAGTTAATACTTACTTTGTCCAGAATTTCTATTTGGTTTGATTATAAAATTTTAGAAATGGGTGGTGGTAATGATAGCACAATGATGAAAGTGTAATTAACAGCACTGAATTATATATGTGAGTGTAGTTAAATGGAGAAATTTTAGGTCAGATATATTACTTGAATAAAAATTAAAAGATAAAACAGTATAATGCAGTGAACTGTACTGTAAATGTTGGACTATAGCTAATACTACAATTATAAAAATGTTTTTCATGAATTATAACACATTATAACAAAAATTAATATAAAAAATTATAATAAAAATTACAACAAAAAACTAATGCAAGGTATTAATAATATGGTGGTATATGGGAAAATATACCCTTATGTAAACTATGGTTAATAGTATAATTTTAATATGCTCTCATCAATTGTACCAAAGATATTACACTAATGTAACTTTTAACATTACAAGGGGGTAATATAGGAACACTACATGTTTTTGAATGATTTTTCTGTAAACCTACAACTTCCTTAACTAAAAAAATTAAACAGTTAAAATGTGAAATTTTATGTGGTACATATTACTATAATTAAATTTATATATATAAAGAAACAACCATACTAAATTTATAACTGCAAGATTAAACTGTTTAAAGGATTTAAAACAAAATTATCACAATCTAAATATATATTCAACAATAAAATAATTTTCAAATTTTATATATGAAATAGAATAATAATTGAGTGTTAAACAAAATACAAATAGTAGTGTTTCAGCTCATGCCTAAAGAGTGGAAGCTCCTTAGGCATTAAAGAGTATGTTACTTGTTGTAGCTTGTCTCATTTTTTCTCTGCACATGTATCTGCTTCATACTTCTTTCTGATCAACTTTAACTCCCTCAGAAACAAGGCAGAAAAAAAACAAGTCCCCATATTCTCATGTTTCTATGTTATAGTTCCAGGTACACAAAGAAATTAATCTTCTAACAAAACAATATCTGGGAGAAGGAATTACAATTTCAGTTGGGCCAGATCCCCTTTCCATTCCATCTGTCCAAAAAGACAGAATCACATTGAATGAAGAGGGGAATCAGGAAACCATGTTTATCAATGTGAGAAAAAGCTAAGGCATGATCGTCCATTGAGAAGTCACCGCCAGATACACCTACTATATCCCTAAAAGCCTAAACTAGTAAGAAAGTCCTCTCTGCAGTTGGGTCTTTTTGTTTAGATACTAATGCTTTCTTCTTCATACTATCACAATTAGAAGTTGTTTTTGAGAACTGTCAACCCTCTTGAGACATCATTTAGCATCTCATAATCTTTTTATTGAGAATTTTTGAAATCTTCTTAAATTCAGAAGTTCATACCTGAGTCTGACCGAACTCCTTTTCCCTGTTGAAAACTCTAAGGGTAAATAAATCCCCCCGCCCAAGGTCACTGTTACACTCCTAAAATGGTGACTTCATGACTTCATTTCAACACGACCACAAAAAGCACCAAGGCCTCAATAACTGAACATGACTTGAAAAGTGGGATAATGGAGATATAAATCCCAAATGCCAACTCACATCATTAAATCAATAGTAAAATAAAATCCAGCAATAGAAAGCAATGTTTAAATATAAATGAAGACTGTAAATGACAGAGTCTGATTTCACTGATGCCATTTTCTCCCATTTCCATAGCAATAATAGCGGTATGAACATTATGGAATCCCAATAAAATATGTTCAGACTATCAGACAGTATTTCACATTTACTTTTTCTGAAAATTTCCTAAAGGTAAGTGGGAAACAGGAGAGCAGAAAACATTTTTCTCTCATTGTTTATTCCTTAACTGCAATTAATGAAGCAAAACCAAAATAGTGTACCTTGAAATGTGACATTAAAAGAAAAAAACTCCTTTTTTCCATGAATATAGTGCCAATGGTTTTATTGTTATTACTAGGTATTGCTCTGTGGTTAATATGTTGACAACCAAAAAACTTTCCTAATCAAAATAGACATGGCACTTGTCAGCAGTATCTTTTGCAAATTAGAGTTGGGGTAACCAGGTTTCTAGGTAATGGATTAGAAGATATTTATGTTATACAGTAGTCATCTCCTAAATTACATAATTTATATATTAAGCACTTGAAACATTTTTGTCTCAGAGCAAACTATTATATAATACAATATATATTTTGTGTTTTCAAAAAAGTAATGGTAAGGTGGTGCAACGATGGCTCAGGGGCTGAGTTCCCGCCTGCCATGCAGGCGACCCGGCTTCGATTCCCGGTGCCTGCCCATGCAAAAAGAATAATAATAATAAAAATAATGGTAACCAGTTTTTATTATGGAAATGACTATTTTTCATTTAATTTATTTTAAAGGCATTTATTATCATTATAACCACATTAGCATTCATTCAATTGGCATCTGACAGGCTTATGTTTACCTTATTGGAAACTTAAAAGAAAAGGATCAACTTTACACTGGTGTACTAGAATAAGCTTATACTGGCTTATGAGGGTCAATTGTTAAAGTTTCATAAATTTTGGGAGCAATCTGTTAAAAAGAACCATTATTAAAAGTTAAAATATATAAACATTCAACAAACTAGGAATACACAGGGATGTCCACAAAAAGGGCTTTTAACTTCCTGATAAAAGGCATCTATGAAAATCCCACAGCTAACATCACAGTTAATGATGAAAGACTGCAAGCTTGACCCCTAAGCTCAGGAACACGACAAGGCTGTCCACGTCTACTACCTGTACTTGATATTGTACCAGAGGTTCCAGCCAGAGACATTAGGTAAGAAAAGGAAACAAAGGCATCCAGATTGGAAAGGAAGCAATGAGACTATTTCTATTTGCTGATGTCATGATATTGTAAACAAAGTCCTAAAGAATCAAAAATAAAATTATAGAGCTAATAAATGAGTTAATTAAGGTTGCAGGAGATAAGATCAATATAGCAAAATCGACTGCAATTTGATATATTAGCAAAGAGCAATGCTAAAATAAAATTAAGGAAACAATTCCATTTACAATAGCATCAAAAAAGAATAAAATACTTAAGAATAAATTTAGTAAAAGCAGTGTAAAACTTGTACTTGTGATGGTAGAGTTCTTGCCTGCCATGTGTCAGACTGAGGTTCCCTTCCCATCCCGTGCACCTTCCCACTGCACGCCCCCGAATAAAAATACAATATTGTGAACAAAATTCCCTATGAGATACATTTTACATATCAACCTCTGTGTGTGTATGTATAGATACAGAAATACATATATGTAAGGAGACATAAAAAATCATTGAAAGAAATTAAAGAAGACATAAATAAATGGAAAAATATTCTGTGTTCATGACTCAGATCACTTAATATTATAAAGATGGCAATAGTTTTCAAATTGATTTATAGCTTCAATGCCACTCCTATGACTCACAGCAAATTCCTGATATTCAACCTTCATTGTTTCACTTTCATATCAACCATTATTATCTAGGAAAATATCATCCAGCAATGCTGGGACTATACTCCTTTGTCAGTTCAAACATATCTTAGCTATAGATAAAGGAATTGGGCAAAAATCAATGACTGTATTCTGTGAGAATCAGTTCTATATATGGAATTTACAATACAGAGTACTGTATATTTTATTATGTCTTGTAAAGTATGTTACCCATCTTTTATGTCAGCAAAATATGTAATAAAATTACAAATGTGTATACATTCACACTTTTATCCCTGAAGAGCCAGTTGTTGATCATTTATCAGCACATCACTGATTTTAGTGCTTTTTTCCTGGGGGGAAGAGAAAAATGACAAAAATTACACAAGCAATTGCACATAAATCTAATTGCACAGTTTGCTTTAATAATTTCTGGAATATAAAAGTTAGGTTGACACTTAAAACTTTTCCTCTCTTAAATCTCCAAGGTCTCCATCTTTTCTTTAAAAATTATATGGACCAGTTCTGCAACGACTCCAATCTTCTCTTTAGACAGTCCACAGGGGAGGTTATTTGGACGACTAGAACATGTGCACTTGGCATGTATATTTCAATAACAAAAGCTGTTCTATCTCTTTTAGCCACTTACTTACGCCAAAGGACCACACATTCTTTGTAGGAATCTAACACAAGTGAGACATAAATGCTTAAGGCACTTCTGAAACCTTTTAACTCATTTCCTCCCCACTAGTGCTAGGCCACTATTCCCACCTAACTCAAAACTCTTGGTTTTATTTCTTAGCTCTATCCTGACTCCAGGCCTTGGACTGGAATTTTATTCTAGCTTCCCTGGCATTTGACCCTTAGCTCTCTATATGCTACCTAGGCTTGAACTTGTCCCTCTGCCTTTCTCTTTATAGAGCTCAGGTCTGACAGCTTCTCCCAATCTCTAGACACTGACTTGAATGTCATAATACAAGGCTCCTATTTACACATGAAGTGCTTTTGCAAGAGCTCCAAAGGACTACAATTTCTCTCTTTTCCTCTAAGCAAAATTCTTTGAACACATTTTTGAAGGGTGTGGGGGTTTGGCACTATGTACCCCATGAAAAAAATATGTTCTTAAACTTAATCCATCCCTGCAGGGTGAACCCATTTTATGTAGGATCTTTTGATGAGGTTATTTCAGTTAAGGTGTGGCCCAACTCAGGATGAGACTTAATTCTATTACTGCAGCTTTTTAAGTAGAATAAAATTCTGACAGAGAAAGTTACAGATGTAATAGCCAGAAACTGAACAGTAAGGGAACCAAGAAAGCAAGGGAGAGGCCAGGAGAGGCTGTCATATGTACTACTGCATGACAGAGGAGCCCAGGAGCAAGATTGCTGGCAGCCAGCCCCCCAAATACCAGTCTGTGGGAAGAAAGAATCACTTTGATTACACCTTGATTTTAGATGTCTCCTAGCTTCAAAGCCATAAGCCAATACATTGCCATTGTTTAAGCCAACTCATTGCATGGTATTCGTTTTAGCAATGAGGAAACTAAAACAAAAGGATTTAAAAAAACTGCCTCTTACTCTGTTCTTCTGTACCTTCTCCTATCCCAGTATAGAAGGCCTTCATTTGTCTATTTAAAATTTCAAAGTATAGATTATATTTTGTCAAACATGAAAAACTAGTGCACTTCTTGAATCATCTGTTCCTTGCTTTAAATATAAAGAAAATATGTTTCTTCTGTAGTTTATAAAATGTTTCTTCTATTTCTATAATCCCATGCAATTATTTATGCTTCTTCTTGACTTAACCTACTTATCTGGTTCATTTCTCCCAAGATTTCTAAATATTTTATTACTAATATTTAGTTTTAATGTGCCTTTCAGCAGAGAATAATATAGGTTGTCCTCAAATTAGAAGAATACTCTGATAAGAGGAAAATTTCCAGCTGTAAATGAAAAAAAATTTGCTTTGTTTTGTTTACAGTAGTAAAGATCTCAAGGAACAGAGATGTTTAGTAATTTGTGAAGATTCAGGTCAAAGAAATACAATAGGAATAGGAAAGAGGAAGAAAACATAGTCCTAGAAAATAGAAAGGTTTGCATTTCCGGGTTTTTTCCTGACAAACCAATAAGACACCTGTTTTAATACAATCACTTATTGACCTTTAAAAGCATCCATCCCCATGTATGGCATTAGAAGTGCATAATGAGATTAATATCTAGAGACTGTTATGAGAATAGGTCAAGTTAGTCACAAGCATGTTTTTATTTTGGTTTGCTCTGCGAGGAAATGCAGCAGTGAGAGTACTGCTTTTGACATTTTATTTCATTTTCCTTCTCATCCAGAGGTAACTCTCAATAAGCACTGTGCATATTGAAGTTAGGCATGTATATAAACACAAGATCTGTTGGAATGGGAGAGAGAGGAAATTGAAATCCATCTCACTTAGACTTTAAGATCTTGCCAGAAAAGCACAATAGGTTACAGCCCTGCTGCCATCCAGAGGATAACTTGACCGGCAAGGAGAGTCAGACTCAGAGGACATCAAGAGCAGGATGTTCTGCCAATTCTAACCCATTCATCAAGGCTCATTTAAATGCCATCTAGTACAGGAAGCCAACCCTGTTAATTGTCCCCGATGTGATCTCTCCATCCTTGGAACAGGTCTTTAGTACTTAGAGACATTCTCCATGGTCATTAGAGGCCTAATGTGCTTCTGTGAGTAGGCAAGGACCCAATCCTAGAGATCTTTATGCAGCCCATCACAATTAGTCTGTTGGGAACCTTTGGAACTATGGTGTCCTAACAGAAAATACTAAAACAAATACCATACAATGGGTTGGTTTAACAACAGGAATTTATTAGCACCTGATTTCAGGGGCTAGATGGCTTGCTTCCTCCCTGAATTGGTGTCCTTTAGTTAGCTAGCAGTCTTTGAGGTTCACTGGGCTTTCTGTCACATGGTAATGCACATGCCGCTGTCTTCTCCTTTCTTCTCCAGGTTCCATTGATTTCTTTCTTTGGGGTTCTCCCCATGGCTTTTCTTTCCACCTGAATTTCAGTCTGTTTTTAAAGGACTCCAATAATCCATGTTAAAGCCTAACCTGATTCAGGTAGACAATACATCAGTGGAAGTAACAACTTGAAGAGATCTTATTTACAATAGGCCCATACCCACCTGAATTCATAGCAAGACCAAGAACATGTCCAAACTGCTGTAGCCCAATTCAATCTACCACACAAAGTGTAGGACCTTTTCTACTCACCCGAATAATTTATATCTGAATGGAGCACTAAGAATCCATCCATTTCTAAAAGCTCCTTAAAACTGACCAGGGTGCAAAAAAATATTGGAGGAATTCCAGCTGTTTTTAATTATAATCCTTTCTACAATTTGATATTTTAAAACATATGCATGAAATACTTTGTTATACATTCAAAAAACAAAAATCTCTCTGGGAAATTCCTACGTACAGCCAGATTTAGGAACCATTTTGATGGACATAGTTGTTTTTCTTAATCCTGGAATACTGCCAACTTCTCTCCAAACTTTTCCAGGGAGTGGTTTGTCTGTTTTTATTTTCTCCTTTGAAGGAAGAATATGTGGTTTTTGCACTTTTGTAGAATAAATGGAATTGTCACTTATGTTTTGTAATTCATATAGTGGATTCAATGTACTTTTGACTGTTCTATCACATGTCCTACAGTTCTTCTGGGAAGTTGGGGGACATATGCTACACTGATAATTACCACGTGCTGCTGAACAGTCATATGCCTTCATCTACACTGAGATTTTACTAAGAGTAGGAATAATGTCTTTTACCTCTACATTTCCAGTCCAAGTAGGGGATGCCATGTAATTTGTGATCGATGATTTTTTTTTTTGTAAGCTATATGGAGGGGTCACATTTCATTAGTTTTGCATATGAGTATTCTGTTATTGCAGCACTATTTGTTGAATTTTTTGTTTGTTTGTTTTTCTTGTTTGTTTTTGGTAAGTGCTGCAAGCTTTTTGGTAAGACCCAAGCCCGGGTTTCCTGCATGGCAGGCAAGAATTCTACCACCAAACTGCCCTTGCAACCCCTGTAATCTACAATTTTTGATGAATGAATGAATAATATATTGTAAGACATAGGAAGGCAATAATCCATAAATCATCTATTTGCACACTCCACAGTACCTCATAACAAATTTGTTGTTTATGTAAATGCTGTACAATACAAGTAAAGGGCAATTTTTTTTATATATTCGAAAAAGTGCCTAGGGAATCCAGGAAACTAATTAGATCTTAGAAATTAGAATTACAAATTCAAAAATTTCTTAAGCAACTGATGAATGCTTCAGACCTCTCCCTATAGCCACCACAGCCTCCAGAATTTACAAACATTTGAGGAAATTTTCAAATTAGGTCCCCTCCTCTCCAAAAGCCACACATAGACTCCAGGTTAAGAACCACTAGACCAGCTAGTTCATCTCAAAGAACTCTTCTAGCTCTAAGAAAGATCTAGGATCCCAAACAAGGGAGGGTAATATTCGCCAATATCAAGTCCCAAGAAGATCTCAGAGACTCAGCCAATAGAAACATAAAAGGCAATAACCTCCCAGGGCAAAGACTGCTTTGACAAAGTTTGGGACACTCTGGAGGTAAGTGTTTCTCTGCAAAGAGGTCATTTATGTCCCCAACCTAGATCAGCTGTTTGCACAAGGCTGGTAAAGGAGATGCGTATTTGCCCCAGGAATTTAGTGCAGGCAAATTATCCCTGGAAAATACTGCTGGGAAAAGTGCTGAGAAAGCGTATTTACACAGTCAGAAATACTTCAAAGCAGAAAATGTCCTCAAATTTAGAGAGATGCTAAGTGCCAGAGTCAAAAACATGAGGGCAGAGAAGTTAGTTCAAGTTGCCCCTAGAATATGTCAGGAATATGTGGGTTCCATGGCAATAACTTTTCCTAGGTGACCCTGGGTATAAGATTGTCAAGTGTACTTCACAGGAAGTGAGTTTTATTTTTTTCTAGGGAACATAATAAGAAGGTCAGATAGTGTATTCTCAAGCAAGGACAGCAATAATTATCTCTGAACAGAGAGTTTACTCCTGCTATTCCAGTGGGCCCGAATGAGGGTAATCTTTCAGTAGTTCACATTCCCCATTATTTTGCCATTAAGTATGGCCAAATGGCATTCACAAGCCCTCTTTGTGAAATCAGAAATGGCTTTCTGGGTTCACAGACTAAATCTTAAATTTGAGAGATGCAGAGAAAATGGGGTTCATTTATTGCCTTCATTTTTACATAAGGGAAAACTAGGTCCAAGGAAGTATATGACTTCCCAAAAGTCATAAAGTTCCTACAAAGTAAAAAAGTGAAAAAAATTTCTAATATCTAATCCAAGAAACCTTACTACTGAAATTATAGTCCACAGGGCAGCAGCATCTGGGAATTTACATGAATTTCAGACTCCACTCCAGACCTGCAGAATCTTAATCTACATTTTAATAAGATCCTAATGTATTGCCTCCTTAATATAATCATGTTCTTATTACCATGGTGGTATGGTAGTCTGACAACAGGACCAAGAAAGAAAATATTTATTTGGGAGCTGGGAAGAAGAGAGGTGATAGAAATGTATGATTTGGAAAGCTTGAGGCATTTTAGGAAGAGTGGAAGAAGGTAAGTGACAAAATGATAGGATTTGGGGACCCTGACAGCACCAGGAATCTTTGAGATAAGTAAGAAAAGATTCTGGAGCAGGGATAGGGAGGCAAAAATGGAAGGAAGGGACCACAGATAAATTTCCTCTTCTTTCCAGTTACTTCAGCATCCTTATCATTAGGAATACAAATCCATTTTAATATTAGCCTTTTAGGGAAAACTAATGAGATAAGTGAATACTTCCTCATAATCTGAGTAATTCCAAAGCACAAGTGACCACTATTTTACCGAGTCTTGTAACTGATATTCAGAATAATGATCCATGGCATCTAAAATGTAAAGAGACTAATTCATCTGATCATTGTGTTCAGTGTAATTTCAGTTATAAGTAAATTTAATTTTATTTTAATTCTTGAAAAGCAGTTAGTTCATGTGTGCTGGCTTCATTTGTGTTAGCTAATCAAAATCTCCATTCCTAAAAACTGAACAAACCATAGAATAATTCCCAAGGTACAAGAGGGTCTTATAGGCCATTTTTTTGTAGGCAGGCACTTGAAACCTAATCCTGAGACATCCCTATTCGTTAGTGGATTCTAGCACCTAGAAGAGTGTTTGCCATATGGCACTCAATAAATATTTGCTTAATGAATGAATAAATCCCTTGCAAGTTATATTTCCTCCAGTTTCTCTTGAACAGGGAGCTCAGAGTCCCCATTTCTTTGTGGGAAAAATATGCTTATTAGAAAGTCTTTCCTTACACTCTGCCAAACTGCTATCCAATCACTCTGGTCTGAACAGAAAAAATCTACTTCCTTTTCTACATTACCATGATTTAGCTATAAGGAATAACAACAATGTGCTTTCTTTTGGATTATATTTGTCTCTGTATATAATGCAGAGTTGACTCATGATAGATATAGTTCATGGTTAATTTTTACCATGAGCTTTCTATGTCTACTTTATAATTGCTTTGAAAATTGATGGAATTTTGAATAATTATATATTTCCTATTAGAATCCCCAAACCAGAAGTTTTGGGGGCTTTGGGTTTCATGGTGAATGCTTTATAGGTTGTGTACATAAGACAATGGTTGCAGAATGCAAACATGAATCTGCAGGGGTCAAGCTTTTTAAGAGACTTTTCTTAAAAGGCTATCCATCCCATTTTACTTCTCCCTCTTTCAACTTCTACTACTTCAGGCACAGTTATAAAAAACCTCACTGAATTCAATTCCCTGAGTTCAGTTTTCAGGGTGACATAATATGATTGATGTTACCATTGGAATAACAGAGAGGGAAAATCCACTGGGTTTTCCCATTGTTTCAACTTGGTCTCTTTGTGAAGCCCCATTTATTCCAATAGACAGGTACTTGACCTTCATGGGTCTTTAGAACACTGCATTCTGCACAAAACTGCCAGCAAAAGTATTTCACTGGAGGACCTCGACACTACCAAGAGAAAACAGAATTATAATTGCTCTCTGGGAAGAGTCAAACTAAAACTATGAATAAGGTGGGAACCGGGGGGTGAGGGGACAAATGGAAGAGGGGAAAGAAACAAGGCAGAGAGGGAGAGAGAGGTGAAAATATGGAGGTATAAAGAGATATGCTGAGAATCAGAGAGGATCCAAAAGTGGGGAGCTTTTAGAAACTAAGGAGTAGATGAAAGAAAAAGAGGGAAATGGGGAGTTATAGTCTGAAAAACTATGGGGAATGACAGAGTTGCCAGTGGAAGGAGGGAAAGAGGACACAAAGGTGAATGAAGATATCTGCACCATTTCCTAACCTTCTACATGTAGTAAACAGTGCCAGAGTAGTAAAAAGGGGCATAGAAAAGTTGGTAGTTGCAGACACCATCAAGACTCTTAGAATATCAAAAGTCAAGAACCACATAAATCACCTACCTACATTTTAATTTTATGAGTAAGGAATCTTAAAATAAGACGTAATATTACTTACATCTCAGAAGTGAAGTTGAAGTGAAATTACTTAACTTACCTAGCAGCTGCTTGGTATCAGAGCTGGGAAAATAAATGTATCAACTAAAAAGCTGTTTTAATGACAGAATTTACAGTCTTTCTCTATTTTTTTTTTTTTGAAAATACAAAAGCTGTGCACCAAGCCTACATGAAAGTTATTCTCGAAAATGAACTATGGTTTGTATAGTGACTAGCTTATTACTATATGGAACCAGATCCTTCCCTATACCAGTTGTGGTACAGGATGTAAATTAAAATAACCCCTCCCCACCTCCACCCCACTTTCCATGTTCCTAATCCAGCAAAATTATCATACCAAGTAAGGACTCAAATCAGAAGTGGAAATAGTCCTATGATAAGCCATTATTTCCCTTTCCTTGATCTTAAGTTAGCCAGATAACCATTAGGCCCTAAAAATATGATGCCTCAGCAGGAATCAGTAATGACACTTTTTTTCCCTACTTCAAGATAAGCAGCTCTGCATCCCAGGAAATCTCACATGGCTCCATCCAGGGAAATTGAGGTTAGATGAAGCATAAGCCTCCTTTGGCACAACTTTTCATAAAAGCACTTTTTAAACTAAATTTAATTATAAGGTTTAATATCAGTATTTCCACCTTTAGGTATATCTCCTACCCACTCCTCTGAACAAACATTTCCTCTGATCTAATCTGGAATCTTTCAATGCAGCATTAAATTGTTCTCAGCTAGTCAGGCAGAGAAAAGCTGCTCTTAATACAGGGAATGAGGTAAATATCTTTCTCTTAAGCCACAATCATTTGCAGAATTTCTCACCCAAGAAATGACGGTTAAGTTTTATTGGCAGTTTTAGTACAGTTGTAAGTAGTGTTTCATGGATTGTTTTATGGAATTTTAGTGGGTGAAAAAATAGGCACTAGTAATCTTCTGGGTCAGACTGCTTAGGCAGAAAAGCTATTTCCACAGAATCACCCAGAAAACTCTTGCCCTACAAGGAAACCACATTCTATGCAAATAGTTAAGTATATGCATGTTTATTTATTCATACACAAACATACACACACACACACACACAAATTGGTAAAGGTGAGTGAACTTTTTCTTAAAGGGTAAGACATTATTTTAGGCTTGTGGGATACGTACACTTCACCACTCAGCACTCCCGTTGTAGCATGAACGCAGTTACAGACAATATATAAATGGAAATGTAGTGTTCCAATAAAACTCCATTTACCCAAACAAGCGACTGGCTGAATTTGGCCTATGGGCAAGGACTTAGTTTTCCAACCCTGGACTAAAGGGTTTGTAAGTTCTTAAAGCAGGTCTCGATAGATCTGGTAGGCTGAAATCACAAAATCCCATTTTGGAAAGACGTTTACACATATATCATATTGAATGTGCATTAACTTACACAAATTCACTTCACATGCTGTTGGTTTAAAATAAAGAATGGGAAAAAAACTAACAGCATAAATAGAAGAGAGCATCAATCAGCTATTCTATTCAGGTGAACCTAAGCCCTGGTACAGATGAAAGACCTGAGATAGGAGGGGGGAAAATCTCATGTTTCCTCAGTCACTCACCTTTCCTGAATCTCTTGACCCTTTGAGAACACTCTTTGTGACTGAATCTCTCATCTTATAGAGCCTTGACCTAGAGAGAGAAGTTCTAGCTCTAGTGTTAAAAGATATTATACTGAAACTTTCTCAACAGGATAAAGGGCATATATGAAAAACTCACAGTACATAATCTCCAGTGGTGAAAGACTGAAAGCACTTCCCCTAAAATCAGGAAGATAAGGATTCCCACTATCACCATTGCTATTTAATATTGTACTAGAAGTCCAGAGCAATTAGACAAGGGAAAGAAATAAAAGACGTCCTTTGAAAGGAAGAAAGAAAACTATCACTATCCACAGATGGCATGAGCCTACACATATAAAATGCAGAAGAATTTACAAGAAAGTTACTAGAGCTAATAAATGAGTTAAGCAAAGTGGTGGGGCATGAGAAAAATACACAAAAATCAGTGGCATTTCTAAACATCAACAATGAAAAACCTGAAAATGAAATCAAATAAACAACTTCATTTAAAAAGGCAATTAAAGGAATCAAATATCTAGGAATAAATTTAACCAAAGATGTAAAGAACTTGTTAGCAGAAAAGTACAAATCATTACTGAAAGAAAGTAAAGACCTAAATGTTGGAAAGATACTCTGTGCTCATGGGTTGAGAGACTTAGTACTGTTAACATGTCAATAATACCTAAAGCATTTCAGAAATTTAACACAATTTGAATAGAAAATTCCAACAGCCTTCTTTACAGAAATGGAAAACTTAATTATTAAATTCATGTGAAAGGGAAAGGGACCCCAAATAGCATAAATATCTTGAAAAAAAAGAACAAATTTGGAGGACTTTCCAATTCAAAACTTATTACAAGAAGCTATAGCAAAATTCAGCATAATTTTCTGATAAAAACATTCCAAAAGTTAGTAATCAAAGATAACTACATCAATATGATAAAGGGAATATATGAAAAACTGATAGCTGGCATTGTACTCAATGGAGAGAGACTGAAAGCTTTCCCCTCAAGATCAAGAACAAGGTAGGGATGCCCGCTGTCACTACTATGATTCAACATTGTGCTAGACGTTTTAGCTAGATCAATCAGGCAAGATAAAGAAATAAAAGGTATCCAAATTGGAAAGGAAGAAGTAAAACTCTCATTATTTGCAGATGATATGATACCATACTTGGAAGATCCTGAGAAATCTACAGCAAAGTTACTTGAGCTAATAAACAAATTCAACAATGTGGCAGGATATAAAATTAATCTGCAAAAATCTGTAACATTTCTATACACAAGCAATGGCCTAGCTGAGGAGTCAGTTAAGGAAAAAATTCCATTCAAAATAGCAACTAAAAGAATCAAGTACTTAGGAATGAGCTTAACTAGGGATGTAAAGGACTTGTACACAGAAAACTACACACAACAATGCTAAAAGAAATCAAAGGAGATCTAAATAGGTGGAAAGACATTCCCTGCTCATGGATAGGAAGGCTAAATATAGTGAAGATGTCAATTTTCCCCAGTTGATCTACAGATTCAACACAGTACCAATTAAAATCCAACAAAGTACTTTGAAGATTTGGAAAAGTTAATTACCACATGCATATGGAAGGGAAAGAAACCCCAAATAGCTAAAAGCAACCTAAAAAAGAAGAATGACATGGGAGGATTAACACTCCCTGACTTTAAAACCTATTATAAAGCCACAGTGGTCAAAACAGCATGTCACAAAGATAGGAGCATTGGCCAATGGAATTGAATTGAGAGTGCAGAACTAGACCACCAAATCTATGGTCAACTGATTTTTGACAAGGCCCTTAAGTCCTCTGAGCTGGGACAAAATAGTCTTTTCAATAATTGGGCATGAAAGAACTGGATATCAATAACTAAGACAATGAAAGAGGACCCCTATCTTATACTCTACACAAAAATCAACTCAAAGTGGATCAAACACCTAAAAATAAGAACTAGCACCATAAAGCTTCTGGAAGAAAATGTGAAGATACATCTTCAAGACCTAGTAGACCTAGTAATAAGAGAGAGCTTCCTAAATTTTATATCCAAAGCGCAAGCAACAAAAGAAAGATAGATAACTGGGAGCTCCTCAAAATCAAATGCTTCTGCACCTCAAAAGACTTTGTCAAAAAGGTCAAGAGGCAGCCAACTCAATGGGAGAAAATACTTGGAAATCACATATCGGACAAAGATTTGATTTCCTGTATATACAAAGAACACTTACAGCTCAACCACAAAAGAAAAAACAGCCCAATTATAAAATGGGCTAAAGATATGAATAGGAATATTTCTGAAGAGCAAATACAGATGGCTCAAAAGCAAATGAAGAGATGTTTATTTTCATTGGCTATAAGGGAAATGCAGATCAAGACTACAATGAGATACCACCTCACACCTATAAGAATGGCTGCTATTAAACAAACAGGAAACTATAAATGTTAGAGAAGATGTGGAGAAACTGGGACACTTATTCACTGCTGGTAGGAATGTATAATGGTGCAGCCACTATGGAAGAGTATTTGGTGGTTCCTTAGGAAACTAAATATCGAGTTGCCCTATAACCCAGCAATAGCACTACTTGGTGTATCCCCAGAAGAGCTGAAAGCAATGACACAAATAGACATTTGCACACCAATGTTCATAGCAGCACTATTCACAATTGCCAAAAGATGGAAACAAGCCAAATGCCCATTAACAGAAGAGTGGATCAACAAAATGTGGTATATGCATACAAGGGAATATTACGCAGTAGTAAGGCAAAAATGACGTCCTGAAGCACATGACAAGATGGATGAGCCTTGAAGACATAATGCTGAGTGAAATTAGCCAGACACAAAAGGATAGCTACTGTATGATTCTACTTTTATGACCAGCATAAAGGTATAATCAGGTTTATAATACAGAATATAGGGGACTTAAAGATACATAGAAACTGGAGTTGGGTGAACCATTAGCTAATGAGGTTGAACTCCAATGTAAGGTAATAGATAAGAGTGAAAGTGGTTATCTAGTGGGTCTATAAGTAATATTACCATATTGAAGATGAACAAGATTGAAAGGGTTGTATAGACCTATGTGTCTGTTCTAGTTTGCTAGCTTCCAGAATGCAATATACCACAAACAGAATAGCTTTTAAAAAGGAGAATTTAATGAGTTGCTAGTTTACAGTTATAAGGCCAAAAAAATGTCCCAATTAAAACAAGTCTATAGAAATGTCCAATCTAAGGCATCCATCCAGGGAAAGATACCTTGGTTCAAGAAGGACGATGAAGTTCAGGGTCTTTCTCTCAAGTGAGAAAGCACATGTTGAACACAGTCAGGGCTTCTCTCTCAGCTGGAAGGGCACATGGCAAACATGCCATCATCTGCTAGCTTTCTATCCAGCTTCTGGTTTCATGAAGCTCCCTGGGAGGCGTTTTCCTTCTTCATTTTCAAAGGTCGCTGGCTGGTGGACTCTCTGCTTCATGGTGTTGCTCTCTCTGAATCTCCCATTCTCCAAAATGTTTCCTCTTTTATAGGACTTCAATAAACCAATCAAGACCCACACAAATGGGTGGAGACATGTTGTCACCTAATCCAGTTTAACAACCACTCTTGACTAAATCACATCATCCAGGGAGATGATCTGATTACAGTTTGAAACATACAGTATTGAATAGGGATTATTTTACCTTTATGAAATGGGATTTTGATTAAAACATGGATTTTCTAGGGAACATACTTCCTTTCAAACCAGCAGAGTATCCCACTGACTCACACTATAAATATGAATTACTTTTTGCAAGAATTACTTCAAAGATTTGATTCTTGTACAAAGAGTGTTTAAGTCCAGAGTACAGGGGGAAAACTTCTATTACATGCTATGAGCTATGTTCAAAAGGAAACCATCAGCACTACAAAAGCAACAGGAGAGGTAAATAATGGGGGGAGGAGCCAGAGTTAAGAGAAGGTTTAAATTTCCTATTTGGTGAGGGTATATTTATTGGTTTTTGGTTTTCTGTCTCTTGGGAACAATGAAATTATCTAAAATTGAGAATGTTGATGGACTGTGGACTTTGGGCCCTCTACATGATGCCTGATGAATGCAGGTGGCTGAAAGATGCACCGATGAAGAAGTAGATTGGCGAACGATAGTGTATACTTATGAACGAAGATGGCACTTCTACGAAAAGGAACAAAGTTGTGAGGCATACAACCATGTGAATGAACATGTGGGACATTTGTTGACACAAAACAAGCCAGAAACAAAAGAATAGTAATGGTGTGGTCACCTTTAGAAAATGCTTATAAGAAAACAGGGGCCTAGATTGTAAGCTTTTAGAGCAGACACATTAAGTCTGCAGTGGTGATTATCATTTCTGGATTTTGAGCTGTTATATATATATATAATCTGATAGTTATAGGTAAGAATGAAGCCAAGTAAGTTGGGTTTAAAATAATTCAGAACATAGGGGTGAGGAAGATAGTGTCTATGTTTTAGAAGCAAATATACTCTTTGAGAGCAATGGAAGAAAGTTTTGTTTGGTCTGGAACTGAAATTTTCTGTAGTGCATAATCTAATTCAACCTATCTGTATAATTCATTGAATAATTGAAACACAGGGAACACAGAATAAGAAAGATGTCCTTTAATCCTGTATAAATTATTGTAATGCCTGGATACATCCTACAGTATATTAGTCAGATAATCAAAAAGTATTGGCAAAGTCCCCTGAGGGATGGGGGAAAGAATATGGAACTATTAAACCTTACCTTCAGGGAATCCCCTGATACCATGTCAAACTTTAGGGACATCCAAATCAGTAGGCTGTGCCCTCCATCATGAGGCTTACACTTGTGAAGCTTATGTAGGTAGCTGAGAATCTTAGACTACCTATAGGCATACCTAAGAGTTAGTTCTAGAGGACCTCCTTTGTTGGTCAGATGTGGTTTCAATCTTTCTAAGCCCAACTCTGCAAGTGAAATCATTGCCCTCCCCACTACGTGGAGACGTGATATCCAGGGGTGAAGGTCTCCCTGGTGACTTGGGGAGATGACTTGAGGGATGAATCCAGCCCTGGCACCGTGGGATCAACAATTACATCCTGACCAAAAAGGAGAAAAGAAGTATAATTAATAAAGGATCAGTGGCAGAGAGAGTTCAAATAGAGTCAAGAGGCTGCACTGGAGTTGCTCCTACGCAAGCTTCAGTTAAACCTTGCTACCTATTATAATCCCCAACCAGGACCATTCCAGCCAATCCTAAAGAACACCTAGGGCAATATATAAGATTCCACGAGGGTTCCATACACTAGAGTATGGAACCTACAACCTCCAGATGGGTCCCTGGTCCAAATAAATCCTGAAACCTAACCCAGCCTCTCTAGAATATCACATAGTTCCATCTCCCTAACCCATAGTAGTGACAGACCCTTCCAATATAAAAATTTTAGAATTGCCATAGCCCAAACACCCCTAAAGAGAGGGATGGAAAGATCAAAGGTGATGGTGAAGTTATACAGAGAAGATAGGATTTAACAAATGAATATGAATTCTGAATCATTAAATTGATACCTCTTTTAGTCTCTAATATTTAGCTAGAAGTAAAAACCTAAAATCATAACCCATGTCAAACTCTGAAGTATGTTCTACAACTAATTGTGGTCCTTTGCTTTGAAATATATGGCTTTTTTGTATATATTTTATTTTTCAGACAAAAAGAAGGAAAAAAAAGTCAATTGTGATGATAAAAAAAATTTAAGCCCTCCAGCCTCCCATATTCTGGAGCAAGTAGAAGGAACAATATGGGAGGATCATATGGTAGCCCATGACAAACTCTGGGAACTGTCCTATAACTACTTGTCGAAGGGTGCTTTGAAAACTATTGCTTTTTTATTTCTTTGCTTTGTACATATGTTATACTATACGATAAAAAAGTTAAAAATCAAAAAAAAAAAGGAACCACGGCCATCAAAACACTGTAATACTGCAGTGACATCATTAACGTGGCAATTTAAGACATACTCTGGAAAAGTTTCCCCTTAGAATCAACTAATAAAAGGAGAAATTCCACTTACTTGGAACTCTGGAGGAGGGCAAAAACTGGAGAAGGACACCATAAACACTGAATCGAAGAAAAAAGAAAAACATATCTCTAAAATCAGGTAGATTTTCTTCCCAGAACCCACAGACCTGTCCCCTGGCCCTCATGGTCCCATGCAGATTGAAGTCATGCAGAGGCAGTGGCTCAGGTCTCCCCTGTCACAGATACAGACTATAGAGCCACTCAAAGCAGGGGGCTAGGACCCCACAAATATCCAGGTAGAGGGACCCAAGTCCACTGACTCCCAAGGTGGAGCACAAGCAGCTGAAGAGTGGTGCATACAAAAGGCCCCGAGGGGAGGGAGTAAAAGAGAGACCAAGGCAGAACTGTTGTCAAAAGGTACACACATTCAGTTCAGTCTCTGTTGGCAGTACCACCTAAATACAAAATCCCACTCATGGTACCAAAGCTGTATTAGTCAGGATTCTCTAGAGAAAGAGAATTGACAGGAGATAACTAAAGATATTATGAGATTTTGAAAGGATTGTCTGACATGACGGGATAGGCAAGTCCAAATTCTGTAGCACAGCTCACAAGCTAGGAATCCTGATGAAGGTTTTCAGTGAATTCCCCAGGTTGGCTAAAATAGATGGACACTCTTCTGACTGCTAAAATCATCATTTCTTTTAAAACTATAGACTGATTGGATGAGGCTTTTTTCCTTGTTGAAAGCAATCTCCTCAATTGATTGTAATCAGCTATAGATGCAATCAAATTACTGATGATTTAAGTCCATGAAATACCCTCACAGTAATGATCAAGCCAGTGCTTTCTTTTTTTTTTTATTTTTTTATATGGGCAGGCACTGGGAATCGAACCCAGATCCTCTGGCATCGCAGGCAAGCGTGCTTGCCACTGAGCCACCGTGGCCCGCCCAAGCCAGTGCTTTCTTGATCAAACAATTGGACAGCATAAACTGGTGAAGTTGACACAGGGTCATTATAACAATTGTAGTTTTTAATTCCTTTAAGAATCAGAATGCAATTGAACAAATAAGGCATATTTCTGAATTAACGGACACATAAAACATAAAGTGATTATCTGGGAGGAAAAGAAAAGATGGAAAACAGAGAGCAATGAGAGCAAAGAACACATATATTATTGAAGATAATTGGTAGCCCTTCAAATTAGTAAGTTATAGAAGCAGGTTGTATAATGTGAACCTCCAGAAAACCACAAAGAAAATATTTTTTAAATATACAGAAACAGAAATGGAAAAGGAATAAGACAGATATATTTCAAAGGATCAGCTCTGCAGAAGAAGAGTTGCAATAAAATAAAAGTGAGGCAAAAAAAAAAAGATAAGACATATAAAAGCCATAGGACAAAATGGTTGAAGTAAGTGGTGCTGTCTTTCCAGTAATAACACTGAGTGCTAATGGATTAAACACCCCTATTAAAAGGCACAGATTCACAGAATGGATTTAAAAAGCATGATCCAACCATATGTTGCCTATAAGAGACTCACCTTAGACACAAAGACACAAATATGTTGAAAGTGAAAGGTTGGAAAAACATACTCTATGCAAATAGTAGCCAAAAGAGAGCTGGGGTAGCTATACTGATATTGGACAAAAAATAGACTTAAGTCAAAATCTGTTGTAAGAGACAAAGAAGGACGCTATATACTAATAGAAGGGCAATCCACCCAAAAATAACAATCAAAAATATTTATTCACCTGACCATGGTGCCCCAAATACTGGTAAAACTGAAGGGAAAAATAGACACTTCTACAGTAATAGAGACTTCAATATACCACTCTGATCAATAGATAGAACATCTAGACAGAAGATTAATAAGTAAACAGAGAACTTGAATAATATGATAAATTAACTAGACCTAACAGACATATACAGGACATTGCATTCCCAAATAGCAGGGCATACATTCTTCTCAAGTATGCATGGATCATTCTTCAAGACAGACCACATGTCAGATCACAAAACAAGCCTCAATAAATTTTGAAAGATTAAAATTATACAAAGCATCTCCTCTAACCATAATGGAATGAAGCTGGAGCTCAATAACAAATGGAGAACTGGAAAATCCACAAATATATGGAAGTTAAATAATATGTTCTTAAATAATGAGTGGGTCACAAAAGAAATTCCCAGGGCAAAAAGACCATTATCAATAGCAACTAAAAGAATCAAATATCTAAGAATAATTTGTCATTGGGATGAATTTATCCTTGGATTTAAAGGACTTTTGCTACCAAAGTTTGCCAGAAGAAACCAAAGTTGATCTAAATAAAGAGAAAGACATTCCATGTTCATGGATTGGAAAAACAAATATTGTTAAGATGTCAATTCTACCCAAAATAATTTACAGAATCAATGCAATCCCAATCAAATTTCCAACAGCCTACTTTGCAGAAATGGAAAAGAAAAATACAAAATTTATTTGTAAGCCAAAAACATCTTGAAAAATAATGAAGTTGGATGACTCACACTTCCAGACTTTAAAGCCTATTAAAAAGCTACAGTGGTTAAAAGAGCATGGTATTGGCACAAAGATAGACATGTAGATGAATGGAATTGAATTTATAGTTCAGAAATAGACCCTCACATCTATGGCCAGATGATTCTGACAAGCTTTTCAAGGCCACTCAGTTGGCAAAGAATAGTCCCTTCAAAAAGTAGTGTTGGGAGAACTGGATATCCAAATGCAAAAGAATGAAGGGTGGCCCCTTACATCACAGCTTATAGAAAAATTGAACTCAATATGGATCAAAAACCTAAATATAACACATAGGACTATAAAATGCCTAGAAAAAAATGTAGGGAAGGAGTTTCCAGATCTTGTATTAGGCAATAGCTTCTCTCTCTCTCTCTCTTTTTGTTTTTTACATTTTTTAAAAACATTTTTTAAATTGTGAAATACCATATATGCAGAAAAGTGATAGATTTCAAAGTATATTTAACAAGTAGTTACAGAACAGACTTTATAGTATGGTTTGGGTTACAGTTCCACAATCTCAGGTATTTCCTTTCAGCTGCTCTAATACAGAGGACACTTAAAATAAATATCAATGTGATTCAGTAGTCATGCTCATTTGTTAAACCCTACCTTCTCTGTTACAACTCCTCCCCCTTATTTGATCCTTTTCTCAATCTTTAGGGATATTTGGGCAATGACTATTCTAACTTCTTCATGTTGAGAAGGTGTGTCAACATTATGGGGTAGTGGGATGAAACTGGTTGATACTCTTGGAGAGACCGGTACCTCTGGGTTTCAGGGCTTCTCTGGCCTAGGAACAATCAGGAGGTTTTAGGTTTCTGAAAAATACACTGAGTGAAACTTTTTATAGAGTCTCAGATAGGGCCATGGGTATTCTTTAGGGTTTTCAGGAATACTATTGGTTGGGAGTTGGCATAACATGGCAATTTGCAATATCAAGCTACAGCTTGCATAAGAGTAACCTCTAGAATAGCTTCTCAACTCTATTTGAAATCTTTTTGCCACTGCAACCTTATTTTGTTACATTTCTTTCCCCACTTTGGGCCAAGAAGACATTGTCAATCCCACAATATCAGGGCCAGGCTCATTCCTGGGAGTCATGTCCCACATTGCCAGGGTAACTTACACTCCCTGAAAGGGGCAATGTTTTCTTACACTTTACACCCAAAGTAAAGCAATGAAGGAAAAAATAGATAAATAGGAATTCCTCACAATAAAAAAAATGGATAATGGATAATTGAAAAAATGGATAAATGGTGCCTCCTTAAAATTGAAAAAGAAATTTTGTGCATCCAAGTACTTTATCATGAAAGTGAAAAGATACCCTACTCAGTGGGAGAAAATAGTTGGAAACTACTTATATGATAAGGGTTTAACATCCAGAACATATGAAGAAGGCCTACAACTCAACAACAACAAAAAAGACAAACAACCCAATTAATAAATGGGAAAAAGACTTGAATAGACATTTCTCCAAAGAGGATATACAAATGGCTAAAAAGTGCATGAAAAGATGCTCAGCATTATAAGCTACTAAGGAAATGCAAATCTAAACCACAGTGAGATAACATTTCATGTCCAGAAGAATGCTACTATTAAAAAAATTACAAGTGTTAGAGAGGATGTGGAGAATTATACTCGAAAGAACTGAAAGCAAAGACTTGAACAGATATTTTTACACTGATGTTTATGGTGACATTATTTACAATTGCCAAAAAATGGAGCAACCCAAGGGTCCATCAACTGATGAATGGATAAACAAAATAAGGTAGATACATATAATGGAATATTTCTCAGCCATAAACAGTAATGAAGTCCTGATACATATAGCAGTATGAAAAAACCTGAAGATATTATGCTGAGTGAAATAAGCCAGACAAGAAAGATATTGTATGACCTCACTTATATGAAATAATTTGCATAAGCAAACGTAGAGTATAGATTCCCAGTGGCTGGGTCAGGGGTGGGGAAGGGAGAGTTAATGCTTGATTTGTACAGAACTTGTATTCAGGTTGATTTTAAAGTTTTGGAAATGAATGGTGGTGATGGTAGAAGAAAATTGTGAGTGTTATTCACAGCACTGAATTATTTACATGAATGTGGTTAAAGGGGAAATTTTATGTCATATTTAGGTTACTACAATAAAAATTAAAAGATAAAGCACAGGACTGTAGAACACAGTGAACCCTACAGCAAATAATTGACTATAGTTAATAGCAGTTATAAAAATGTTCTTTCATGAATTATAACACATGTACCACACTAATGCAAGATGTAATTATTAGGATTGTATATGGCAAAAAATATACAAACTAATGTAAACTATGGACTATAGTTAATAGTACAATTAAAATATCCTTTCATCAATCATAGCAATGGTACCACAAAGTGTTAGTAATAAAGGGGGGTAAATGGGAATGCTGTATTTTTTACATAATTTTTCTCTAAACCTACAACTTCTCTAATTCAAAAATTAAAAAATGCTCTCCCTCAAAACATCTTTTATTGGCTTATGTTTTCTAAACAAGTACTTTGGTTACCAGAATTTTAATTACATATGTGTGTGTTTCAAATGAGCACATTTTCATTATTTATTGACTTCAATTTATATTGTATTCAATAAGAGTTAAGTCCAAGACTCTTAGTTATATAATTGGCCCTGATAAATGTGGACATGGTTACAAGAGTGCTTTTTAATTTCTTAAAGTTCAGAGCAGTCAAGCTTGCTATGGGAAAAATTCACATGAAACTACATATTCCTGTATTTAAATAGTAGATTGAAAATGAACAATGATAGCCAATGATCACAAAGATGAAAAAAAAGAACTTAAGTTACTTCACTCCTGTTATTCTACAAACTGCTTGGAATTTTTATTTGCGTTTAAAATGTTTTGACTATAGAGACAACTGAAAGCTACTTGGCTACCTAAAAAATCAAAATCATTGGTGGTATTATAGTTTCTGAAATATATTGTGGAATGGGATTGCTGTGAATCTCTGCCAAACTCATCCTTATGTTTAAGAGTTTTCCTAACTATTTGTATATCTGCTGTTGCATGTAAAAGAAACTGTTCAAAATTAAAATTAATACAAAGTGTTATCTAGTAACTGGAATAAAAAATAGGTTGATAAATCTAGCAGTACTGAATACTGAATGTGACTACGTGAATATCAATTTTGCTGAAGCCATTGACAAATCTGCAGAAATTGAAGGATTGAAGACAAAAACTGTTGCTATTTATTACTGCAACAGATCAATATATCAGTACGCCTTTTTAATGTACTGATGTAAATGAAAAATATTAATCCTTAATCTTATTTATTTTTGTACTATAATATTTATTATATCCTTTATATCTAACAGGATAAACAAAATGGATATAAATAGAAATTAATATTACTCAGCCTTAAAAAGAATCTAACTTCTGACTCATACCACTACATGGATAACACTTCATGATACCATGTAGAGTGAAGTAAGTCAAACACAAAGGGACAGATATGGTATAATTCCACATATATAAACAGTTAGAATATGCAAACACATAGAGATGGAAAGTAGAGTGCAGGTTACCAGGGGTAAGAGGGGAAAGGAAATGAGGAGTTAATGCATGAGGAGTAAAGGATTTCTGGTCCAGTGATGTGAAAGTTCTGCTAATGGATGGTGGTGAGGCTAGCACAACAGTGTGTATGTGATTAATCCTGCTGAATGGTATACTTGGGTGCATTTGAGATAAGGACACTTTTATTGTACAGCTATCTACACAATTTTTTAAAAAAAGAGCCACTAAGAGGCTGATGATTAAATGAAATGAATGATCCTGAAATGGATCTAATAATAAAGGAGAATAGGCCCAAAAAGACATCATTGGAACATATGAAAAAAACTGAATATAAACTATAAGCTTTCTATCAATGTTAAAGTTCTTGAAATTGGTAACTGTACTTAAGGTGGTTACATAAGTAGATATCTTTGTTCTTAGGAAATGTATATGGAAGTATTATGTGTTCAAGGAGCATGATGTACAGAACCTACTCTCGAATGTTTACAAAACAGACAAATAGATAGAAAGATGGTTGGATGGATGGATAGACTGACAGATAGATAGATAGATAGATAGATAGATAGATAGATAGATAGATAGATAGATAGATAGATGATAGATAGATAGATAGATAGATAGATAGATAGATGATAGATAGATAGATAGATAGATAGATAGATAGATAGATAGATAGATAGATAGATAGAAGGCATGATGAATGAATGTATGATGCAGCAAATGTGGCAAAATGTTAAAATTGGTGGGTCTGGTCTGGGTGTCTTGGAGTTCTCAGTATGGGCTTTGTATTATTTTTGCAACTGTCCAGTAAGTTTGAAATTATTTCAAAATAAAAAGTTCAAGGAAAAAAAATACTATACTTCTTTATACCATGTTGTTCATAACCTCTTCATCTGATGCTCAACCAAAGAGTCAGCAATCATCTCTAAGGCTGGAGAAAAATGTAATGTTGAATCTACTGAGAGAGAGTTTGTGGCTCTCCACAATGATGCCTTCAAGAGGGATTTTCAGGGGTAATTTTTACTGTATACAATTCTCTCCATAAACAGTGACTTTAAAACCTAACCTCAGTGCAATATAATCCAGTATAGCTATTGTAACCATACCAATGTTTGAAGCCCTCCTACCACACCCCCCACCTAGTCACTGAGTCTATGATGAAATAACCACTGTAATAAGATGTTAATGATCTTGGAGGCAACATATTTCTTCTCTTAGCCACTCCATTAGGAATTTCTTCCTCAGACAGCTAGAAAATCTGTCTTCCCAAAGACAGAAGACTACAAGTAATCCATCCCACCTGGCAGCACTGAAATCTAACACTGTATACTACCATTTCCCAAATTCACTGATGTTACAATTTGGGGTGAAGAAGACTGGGGTTTCCTACATATGGAATCACTCCAACCCTTTGGGTTCACATTCTTACTTGCTGCCCAGAAGTGAAGCAGAGTTGGGATGGTTAGAGCCAAAAAATTTTTGCTTGCTTCAGTTGATACAGTGCCTGAACCATTTACTTAAAAAAAAATCTGTTTGACTATGAGAAACTTATCACTTTAATAGGCCCGTATTTGTAACAGTGGATTTCAGTTGGATATCTTAGATGTTTAAAATTTAGTCTCTGAAGATTTGGTTAACGATTTATGGGTTTAAATAGGAATGACTAGATTGCATTGCACGGCTATATAAATATGTGCAGGTTAGGAATTTCTCTTTTAATGATCTCATTTACTTTTAAAAGGAAAAAGAAGAACCGGTTATACAGAGTTCTCTATGCCCTGTAAAATTTGCATTGGGACTAACATTGGATAATTCCAGGCAGAACTAACTTTCCCATGTAAACATGGAAACTAGCTATTTCTATCATCTGTCTCCCTCGAAATTCTTGTCTACTTGCTAGATAGTTTCTGAAATCTCACTAAAGAGAAACACCTTTTCTTCACTTATTCAAATCCAGGGATTAATATTATTGAAATGTTGGCAAACAGTATGGCTGCAGTCCATAGTCCATCTTATCGATGTGCTTTAAATCAGATCACTTTTACATTGGTAATCAAAATGCAGAGACCTCACTGACCATTGCTGCACATGGCCCACACCCATCTTGAGGCCAATGACAGCAATTGTGAATCTATCCACCCCACACCCTCCACCCTAGTCCTTCCAAAAACAAAAACTCAGAAATTCAACTCTGAAAACACTTTGAGTAATGTAATTATAACTGATGGCTTCATGGACAAATAGAAGGAAATGTTTCTAGAATTTCCTCTGCCCCTAGTCTGTCTCACTGACAATTTCCCCAGTTTCTCCATCTTGCCTCCAAGATACTTAAAACCCTATCAGCTTGCAAAACCATTCAAAACAGTAAAAACTAGTTGTATGACATAAGCTAAACAAAATCCTGGCCCATAACCCAAGCCTGGTTTTCTGAATATGACAAGCCAGTACTAGTGACTTACCTCTAGCTGAGCACTATGACAAGTGATATGCAGAAGTAAACAAAAAATCCCACGCCTAGGTGTACATCCGAAAGAATTAAAAGGAAGGGCTTGAGCAGATATTTACACACAGATTTTCAAAGTGGCATTATTCACAATTGCCAAGAGATCAGAGCAACCTAAGTGTATATCAACAGATGAATGGGTAAACAGAATATGGTATATCCATACAATGGAATATTATTTAGTCATTAAAGGGAATGAAGTTCTGATACATGCGAGAACACGGATAAACCTCGAAGACATCTTAGGTGAAATAGGCCTGACACAAAAACACAAAGAATATATGATCTCACTGATAGGAAATAATTACAATAAGCAAATCTGTAGAGTCAGAAACTAAAATACAGGTGGGGTAGAGAATAAGGAGTTAATGCCTCATTTGTACAGAGCTTCTGTTAGGGTGATGGGAACAAATTTTGGTGATGGATGATAGTGATAGGACAACATTGTAAACATAATTAATGCCACTGAATTACGCATTTAAATGTGATTAAAAGGGGGAAATTTTAGTTTGTATATATGTTACTGGAATAAAAATACAAAAAAACCCACGTAGGATGGTAAAATGCAAACGCTAAATCCTAATGTAAATGATGGACTTTAGATGATAGTACAATTATGAGAATATTCTTTCATCAATTACAGCAAAGCTACCACTAATTCAATGTGATGACAATGTGGGGAAGCAGGTATATGAAAATTCTGCATTTTCTTCATGCTTTTTTTCTGTAAAACTACTTCTCCAATAAAAAATTATATTTAAAGGAACACAAAATATCATGGTGCCCAGCCTAGACTTAGGGAGTCAGGAAAGGTTTCTCAGAAGAGGAGGTGACTCCTGAGCAAGCTATTGAAGGATGTGTGGAAGAATTCAGGTCAAGAAGTGGGACAAAATTATTCTAGAGAAAATTGGCAGTGTGTGGGAAGGAGTGAAGGTGAGAACAAACATGGTGGATTCTGGGATTATATTTAAGTGTTTCTACTCTCCTTCCTAAACCATCACATAAAATTATCCTAATTCCTGGGAACCACACCCCAGCTCTCCACCTGTCAGTGGAATTCCTTATGACATCTATTAATTTTTTCCTTCATACATTTAGTGTTTGCTAAATTAGCACCCTAGCATGAATAATAAAATACACAACATTTATTAAGGACTAACTGTATACCAGTCACTTTATAACACATTATCTCATCCATCCTTGCCACAAGCCTGAAGGTGAAGATTATTATCTCCATTTTACAGAAAAAAAAAATGAAGTTCATTGCAAATGAGTTGTCCAAGGTCGCACAGCTATTAAGTAACAGAGACAGAATTCAACCTCTCAGTCTACCAGTCCTCCAAATCTGGGCTCCGTGCAGGACTCCACATGGCCTCGTGCGTCTATTCAAAACATATTTATCCCATGTCCCCTCTGCTAGGGAAAATAGATCTGCAGATAGGTTATTTTTAAACAGGAGTCTTTCTAAGAACTGCTTTGCAGAAAGAAAAGACGAAGATGCTCCAGTCAATGACTGGGCAACCACCACATCCGGCTCCAGGACACATTACAGCTTTGTTTTATACATGAGGGTGACTTAAGTAAGACCCTCTCTAAGTATTGCCTTGTGATCAGAGGGAAGGAAGGTCCATCTGAATGCTGGTAGGAGAAGGAAGACTTCTGACACTCAACAGGAAAGGGAGGTGATGTAACTTTAGCTTTATGTTGGTAAACTTCAAAAACGCTATTTGAAAAGCCTGCAGGTGATATTCATTCAAAGGAGTTCACAATATTTGTCCAGGAAAAGATTAGGATCTATTAGTTTGTTGAAACCTCAACTTTCTATGACTTCTATGCCGCAGGCATTTGACCTAGACCCCTCCATTCAGACGTTCCTATGCCAGACACTAATTTAGGAGCTTTTGAAACAAAAGGTACTAGATGAGGGACTGCAACTTCTTTCCTGACATCAGTAAGCTACTGAAAAGTCAAGTTCATCTGTACTTAAGGTGGTTCCATAAGTGAATATCTTTGTTCTCAAGAAATATGCATTGAACTATTATGTGTTCAAGGAGCATGATGTATACAACCTACTCTCAGCTGTTTAGAAAATATATAGATGGATAGATAGGTAGATAGATAGATAGATAAAATAGAAAGAGAGAGAGAAATAAAGAGAATGATATGTCAAATATGGCAAATTGCTAAAACTTGGCAGATCTTAATTGTGATGATAAAATTTTTTTAAGCCTTCTAGTCCTATATTCTGGAGCAGCTAGAAGGGAAAATCTGAGAGGATCGTATGGTAGCCATGACAAACTCCAGGATCTGTCCTGTAACTATTTGTTGAAGAGTGCTTTGAAAACTATTGATTTTTTTATTTCTTTGCTTTGTATATATGTTATATTATGGAATTAAAAAGTTAAAAGAAAACTTGACAGATCTGGGTCTCTGGGTGGTGAGTTATGCTGGAGTTTTCTTTATGGGTTTTGTATTATTTTTCCAACTATCCTGTAAGTTTGAAACTATTTGAAAATAAATTTTTAAGTGCCAATTTCAAGAAATAGTAGCAGTGCAAACTGTGGTTTCTACGACTTAGTGAAAGTGGCAGTAGTTTTCTTTTCAAACCAGTTAATGACATGATTTTGATACCAGCCTTCAAACTGATTCCCAGCCTTCACAACAAATCTGTGTGCAATATCGATTTACCAAACTCTTCCCTTAGCCTCTACTTCTGGGATAATCACATCATTTTCTTAGGGAAACTGCCGCCATCCCAAATTAAACATAGAATTAAAATCAATTTGCTCATCACAAAGGCTTCTCCTAATCTTCCTCTCTACACATACTCTTTAGAGTTGAACAGCAGACTTTTCGTAGTATCCCATTTCCTTGGACACAGATATAGGTCCAGTTACGACACATGACCCAAGCTAAGCACAATAGTCCAATGTGGGATTTTGTTTCTTATCTGAAAAAGTTAGCAAACTCATGCACATATACCAGAGTAAGAGAGTAAACTGACTTTAACCAACTTCAATTTCATCACCATAAAGTAACCTGGTTTCTATGTATTCAGCAAAAGGATCCCTGAAGAATGAAGGAAAGAAGGAATGATAGAAATTTTAAGCTAACATGTCCTTGGCATTTGACAAATGAGGAACTTTAGGTCCAGAGATGGGAAGTGATTTGTATAAGATTACACAGCTTTTAGAAACAAGGATACAAATTTTCTCTGCCTTCTGCCACTCTTTCGCTATCCCTACTACACTTTTTCCTTTGTTTATCAGTACCTAGTGTAATATTACTCAATTGAAGACTCTATGAGGCAGGGATTTTTGGCTTTGCTCTCCACTATATCTTCAGTGTGTAGAACAGTGCCAGGTCAATAAATAAGATAAATATTTTTGAATAAATTAATAAATAAATTTTCCCTATTACCTGATTTTCTTAATGCCAACTTGAGTGATTAATGGTGCTGATTATAAAAATGCACACATCGTCATGTTCAAATGTTTGCCATCACTAAAACATTTTCAAGACCTTTTATTTTTTTCAAACCTGATCTAGGGTGAAACACTTTACACATTTTACCTGTACCTTTAAGCACTTGTCGCATACTTCAATGTTTCTGGAGACTGGTTTCTAACCCTGAAGGACACTTCATCTTTCTGGCTATAAAATTACTTAGTAATTCCCTTGCCCTCAGGTGTGCCAACCCCGTTTAATTGTTTAGTGTCTGGCCTTGTCAGGGGCATAATTCACAGAATAACAATAGCTTGTTTAACATCACAGGCATCTCCTATTCAGTATCCTCACCTCTTCGGCTCACCACTAGGTCACCCCCATGCCTAGCAGCTCAAAGACATGAGACATCACGTCTTTGAGGTGGTAGGCACCACAGAGACAGGCTCTTTGGCTCCCGTCCCCACACCACATAGTATTAGCCCTTGACAGTCAGTTGAAATTGGTTTGCAAGTGGGCTATATATTATAAGTTTTTGATGGAGGATTCATCAACCCAAGCAATAAACTCTCTGGTCATTGCTCTTTGCTCATTTCATGCAGGAAGAAGTGAATTGCTCCTCTCCCCAAAATATTTCTAAATCAATAGTTCTCTTCTCAGTTTTACATCATATTTTACCCTTAGGGTTACTTTCCCAGAACCACTTTTATCAGTGACAAAGTATGAATGTGCAAGAGGTGATTTCTGGATCACTGTCTGCAATTGACAATGATCTTCTCTTCCCAGTATTTTCTCCTGTAATCACGAAGATAACCAGGAGGGGCTCAGACTGTGCCAGGCTCCCTCGGGTCCCCTATTTTGTGCTGCTTCCCTTATTGCCATGTTTATCTCTATACACTTCTTTGTAGGCCTTTTTTCAGCTTAAGGCAGTCAGAATTTTGACTCCCTCTTCCATAAGTGAGACAGAGAAACATCTACTAGCAATTACTTTTGTTACAACCACTTCCACCCTGTCGCCAGACCAAAAACTATTTGGCTTTCTGAGACTAAGCTCATAAAGATTATATTTCTCTACTTTAGTCATGCATCCCTTACTCTATTTGCCCTCTCTGGTCCTGACAGTGCTGCCCAATACCTGGAGTAGAGAAATTTAAGAGATTACAAAAAGGCATTCATTTTATTTAAGGTAGTTATCTAACTTCTAGACAACCCAGGGGAATTCAATCCAATTGGGTTCAACTCAAGGAGTATCTGTGTTGTGTCAGGTTTTGCATAAAGCACCTTAGGCAATTACTTAGAAGCTAAAAATGCAGTGTCTGCCTTCAAGGAGCTTATTATAGTTGTCTAGACATTTACATAAATAAACATAATGATATAAAGTAGACTGCTGCAACTTACAATGGAGAGATAAACAAATGTTTTGAATGTAGTAGAGGAAAACTGAAAAGCATGGAATGCTTCACAAAGCGGCCAACACTCTCATCACTTAAGAGCCCACTGTAGGTACCCCCCCCAAAAGTAAAGTCATTATTTAGCCCAAGAGGGCTAGCTGAAATGGAAAGAATTATGCCCAATATATATCAACTACTTATATATGTCCGATATAAAGTCATTGGGTACAAAACTGAGCAATAGCCTGGAATAATTCATTGTTTACCTTTGTCCAAAGGAAATGCAGCCACCACCTTCCTTTCAATACATGGCTAGGATTTCCAGGTTGCTGAACTTAGTTCACGGAACAGAGGAGGAAGAAAAAGACATGAACAAATAATTCTCTGTCTTTACTTTCATCATACCAAAAGCAGAGTCAATTGGATCATCTTCCTGCCTTTTTCAAACATTCTTTTTCATATGCAGATTCTAAATCCACCATCATCACCACCCCAAAAAAGAAAATAGTAGTTTATAAGAGCTTTATAAAAACTAAAAAAAAAAAAATCTATCTTGTTACCTATGTATTTCTCAAAGACCTGTTATTAGGCTTCAGTTTTCTTGGTGACATTTTAATTTTCCTGTATTGGTATTCTGAGGGAACTTGCCAAATTCCCAGCCCATGATCACTGAATTGGTTTGCCAGGCTTATATATCACGCAGCATACAATAGACTGGCTTAACAAAATGGTTTATTGCTTCGCTTCACAGGATAACTTTGTCAATTTGGCATCATTGAAAAAAATTTTTTTTATTCATTGAAGATTTTTAAGCAGAGTAAAGACATGATTAAATTGCAGTTTGGGGTATATGCTTTGAGAAGGGTTTGGACAGTCACGGGTAAAGATTTTGTCCACTGATTCCAAAGTCTGCCATATGGAGGCTGTGATCATGTATGGTAAAGGAGGCATTTTTAATTCCTGCAAGGAATCATCTAGTTCTGACTGAAGTGATTTAATGTCATACTCTAATTTCCTAAAATAGAGGTTCTATCTGTTTGGTAATGGTCTGTCAAGTGACTTCTATGAGCACAATAAATACTTGTGTGAAAGACTCTAGGCAGACATGAGCAAGGCTATGGTTCTCTAATGTTAGAAGATTATACTTCATGCCAGGCTTCCAAAGAAGCAAATAACAAACAGATGCACTCTCTGCCTTTCCTCTATTTCTAGAATGTACTTACCAAGAGATCTACTACTCATCATTCTCAGGAAAATGCAGGATGAATCTCAAGGCTAGCTTCTTTGACCTTTATGCTGTGCTCCCTACAGGAGACATGAGCAGAGTGTTCTGTCTGATTTGCCACTGCTGTTATCAAGTTATTCATCAAATAACCAGGGGTTTGGACATTTTGCTGATTTCTGTTTGGTTTCTCAATGGTGATTCTCAGTACTGGTATAAGCATGTTCCAAGGCAGGTCTGCCTCAGAAATGGGGAAAAAAAATATACGTCATTTCACTCTTTCATAAATTTCATATATTCATAGAAAAATATAGGGCAATAACTCTCTCTCAAAAGATTAAGAATAGAAATTAAGAGTCAAGATTAAACTCAACCATCTGTTTTAATTACCATTATAAGGAGGAGTGGTAGAATTGAATGCATATGGTGGATTGAAAAAGTACCCCAACAGAGACATGTCCATAAACCTAATGCACATTACTGTGGGTGTGAAACCACTGCAAATAGGACCTCTTATTTAACTAAAATCTTACTTTTAGATAAATTGTAGCCCCACCAAATTAGAGTGGGTCTTAATCCATATTACTGTAGGCCTTATAAAGAGAGAAAACTGGAAGCCAGAAGTTGCAGAAGTTTCCAAAGGAAGAAAGAAAACAGATGTCAGAGGAAACCAGAAGAGCACACGCAAGGAGAGAGAGAGATCACCTTATGACAGGAGGCAAATTTGCAAGCCAGCAACCTCAAGAACTGTGGCAAGCCAGCAACGAAATGCTACAGACTTTGAGGACAAAGCAGATTCTCCAGTACCTCCAGGCTGGGGTTCCAGGCCTCTTGTAATCTGAAGACAGAGAAGATGACTTGCCCTTTCTAATTTCAGCTCTGCACAAGAGCCAAGGTGGTTCCCACACTGCCAATCACGTAACAGTTCTATAAGGAGTGGTCAACAAATGTTTTACACAAATGAAAACAGAATGAGGTACAATAGCCCAGAGGTTATAACATAGGGCTTCTTCATTTACAACATATATAATTAACTATGTGCTGCATATTATATTTCCATTTAAAAAGTTTTTTTTTTTCTTAAATGAGCTTTCAAATCAGTTTGGGTTAAAGTCTGTTTCTGTCTGGGTTGCTTCATCTCTTTAAGATTCACCTTTAAAATGGAGCTGTGAGACTATTCAGGCTTGTGGTGAGGATGCATTGAATCGCATGTAAGAGCTTACACATGGGTAAGAGCTTAATAAATAATAGCCACAGTTAATATTGATGAATTAATGTTAATCTGTCTCAACCCCAAATACTTATACCAATTAAGCACAGGCTATATATCAACCACCATGTTAGATATTTCTCCAGGAGCATGTTGGCCAAATTCCTGTTGATAGCTTGAAACCCTTACAGCATTTACCATACAAATAATGACGAATATTGTCCTCTCTTGGGAAATAAATAATTATGGTAGTTGTCTCTTTTACTGAAGTAAGGCAAAGAGATCTCTGTGTACCTTTTCCAGAAGGAAATTTTTTAACAAGTGGAACAGATGGTGCTTGCAAAGTCATGTGTGAAGATTCTACCTAGAACAGCTGCTGTTAAACCTCAATTGCTACCATAATTCGGGGGCTTGTGATCTTTAGGGAATTAAAAGTTTTTATAGCATAAGGCCAACATGGAGACCTAATGTGGGCAGTATGCTCAAGAGAGGGGCTAAACTGCCTGTTTCTAAAATAAAATTACATAGATAGTAGCAGGTGACAAGGGCTACCTTGAGGTGAAGAATCAGGTCTCAGCACTAAAAAGCCTTGTGAAAAGCCCTGTGAAAGAACAACTTTGCAGAAATTAACTGAGAGAGTCTTGCACTTTTATTTGAAAATGAAGAAGGTCTAAAATGCTTTAGAATACAGATCTAGCAAGAAGAAAGGATGTGGGAGAAGTGAGAACAGGGGTCATTGGCAAACTATGGCCTGCATCTCAAACCCACCCTACAACCTGTGTTTGTAGTTTTTTTTGGAACACAGTCATAGTCATTTACATATTGTCTATGGCTGCTGCTTTAGATTTTCTAGGGCTGCCTTAACAAAGTACCACAAACTGAGTGACTTAAAACAGCAGAAATGTATTGTCTCAATTCTGGGGGCCACAAGTCCAAAATTAAGGTGTTGGCAGCCACATGGTCCCTCAGAAACCAGTAGAGGAAACATCTTCCTTGGCCCTTCTTAGCTTCAGGTCATTTATCAGCAATCCTTGATATTCCTTGGCTTGCAGTTGCAGCACTTCAATTTCTGCCTCTGTCTTTATATGGCCATCTTTTCTCTGTGTCTGTCTCTTTCTTTTTATAAGGACACTGGTGATATTGAGTTGGGAGCTCATCATACTTTAGTATGACCTCATCTTAATTTAACTAATTCCTTCTGCAATGACCCAAATAAGGTCACATTTTGAGGTACTTCAAATATCTCTTTGGGGGAACACAATTCAATTCATAACAGCTGTTTTCAGCCTGTAACACAAGAGTTGAGCAGCTTCAATGGAGACATACTGGTCCACAAAGTCTGAAATGTTTACTATCTGGTCCTCTACCGAAAGAGCTTTTATAGAATAGACAAATGCTATATGTCCATGACTCAAACCGTAGAAGGCATCGATATCACTTGGTGGTCTTGTTAAAACTCAAAATACTGAGTTCCAGTTCCAAAATTTCGGATTTAAAAGGTCTGAGGTGGGGCCATGGTGGCTTACCAGGCAAGGTTCTTGCCTGCCATGCTGGAGACCCAGGTTTGATTCCTGGTGCCTGCCCATGCAAAAGAAAAAAAAAAGAGGTCTTGAATTTTCATTCCTGATAAGTCTCAGTGAGGATGCTTTGAGTTTCCACTGACCTAATGCATTCAGTAAAAATGATTTATGAGGGAGAAGAGAGGGTAGTTAATTGAAAAACTGTTTTGATTTTGAAAAAGAAAGAAAAAGTTAGAAGACTTACATTACCTGATTTCAAACTTTCTGTAAAATGACATTAATCAAGGTGGTACGTATTGATATAATGATAAACTATCGGTCAGTGGAACACAATAGAGTCTAGAATTAAACCATCACATATATGATCAATTTATTTTTGGCAAAGGGGAAAAGGGAATTCAATAGAGAAAGGATTGTCTTTCAACTAATGGTACTGGAACAGCTGGCTATCCAGAAACAAGCAAACAAAAAAAGAGATTTGATCCATACCATGCACCATACACAAAGGCAGAGAATAGCAACTTTTTCTTCATGATTTGTAGGAAAGATAAACCCAGAAGCAGAGTAAATCAGATATTGGTGCATGAACTGCACCTCAACATTTTTAAAAGTGGGAAAATATGAAAGAAGTTTGAAGATTATGGTAACATAGGGTTCCATGTCATATACCCAAACTCTGCATTAGCAACAGGAAAATGTTGCCGAAACTCTATCATGAGGATTACTGAGTGCTAAGGATGAGAAAACAGAATCTTAATTCAAATCACACTTTGGAACAAAAATATATTCAAATGTCCTAAAGGAAGGAGAATACCCTATATTCAAATATTGCTGAATGAACACCTTGTCTGTGAGAAATTGTTTTCCCCTTCATGCAGAATTTTGCCAACTACTATGGATTTTTCTATTATCAGCATCAAGGAGTATTTGCAGATGCTCTCTAATCTATTCCTGGATTCTCTACTACACAGGGAAATCTCTTTCATTATGTCTCTGACAAAATGTTGGTCAGCACACAGGAGACTATAAGAAGTGGGTCCCCAGAACAGGAAATCAAGCTAAAAATAAAGGGTAAGTTGACTTTGATGTGTTGGTTAGTTAGTTGATAGTTAGGCTTGAATTTTATAGATGTATCTACATGGGACAAACAAATCTGAGAAACATCTAAATAAATCAGGCCAAGTGATTTCATATAAATTAGACCAGATAATTGTGTCAAAAGTTAAGAAATGAATTTTTATTGTTTGCTTTCCTGGATGATGAAATACAAGAAGTGATCTATGTTTGTAGGAGCATCAGAATGTAGATGGAAAAATGGATAATGCTGTGACATAGGAGCACAGAGGCAGTACCCAACTCTGCCTGTGCCAGCGAAGACTTCACACATGAACACTGGTGATTCAGGTATGTGGGCCTGTGTGGTAGGGAGAACATGGAGCTGTGGGCTGGGCAGTATATCATAAAGAGACTGAATAATCAGGTCAGAGTTAAGGGAAAGCATAGGTGAATTTAGGGAGAAGCACATTTTTCTGTATGTCTGAAACATTGGATGCCAGAGGGTGTGGTGAGAAACAAGACTATGATCAGATCATACCATCCTTTTGTGCCAGGCCAAGAAAATCACACTGTACCTTTGTGTCTTTAATGTGTCTTTAATGAAAGGAGTGATATTATCAGATGTGTGTTTTAGAAAGATTACATTAAGCAATGTGATCTTTCTAAGCCAAAGAGACCAGTTAGAATGTTTCTGTAGTAAATAGACCTCAAACAGCACAGTGGCAATGCAAGAGGAGGAAAAAGACTGGCAAATGCTTAAATCTTGATTTGATTTTGCATATTTAGAAAACCCAATAAATGGTATTTAATCACTTATTGGACTGTGGGAACAGGTGGAAAGAAAAGCTATAAAATATAACTCACCAATTTCTGACTTGGGGCATCTGAGTGAATGGTGGTGGTGGTACTAAGATTAAAAACCAAAGGAGATAATTCAGTTTTGGAAGAAAAGTGTTGAGCATGATTTTGGACACACTGAATTTTAATTTGTGTTTTCTAAGTACATGCTCAAAAATAGGATCTAAAATTTAGTCTATAACAACAGCAAACTTCATGGAGTCCTAGGCATTCTTCCAAACACTTTCCATGTACTTATTCATTTAATTAACAATTCTAAAAGATAGGTACTATTATAAGCTCTGTTTTTCAGATGAAGAAAGTTAGGTTCAGACAATATAAATAACTTTCCCAGCATCACACAGTTAAGAGTGGGTTCCAGAGCCTAACTTCTTAATCTCAGTGATATTTAGACAAACCCTTACACTGCTGATGAGAAATTCCCCCAAAATCCCTATTGGTATTAGAACCAGGATTAGTTTTGGAATATTTCTAAAATGGAAAATTTCCAATATGGAAATTCAACATGGGATCTCATGTGCTTGTAAAAATTCAATCACTGAAATATATTTCTTTTTGAGTATGCAAGGAACAGCAAGCTTATAATTCATTTCCTAATAAAACAACAGCAGTAGCCGCAGCAACAATGATAATAATACATTCAATTCTGTAGGTTAGAGGATCAAGTAAATAGAGTGAAACATATTTTGTGTAGCTCTAGCCATATCAGAGGATGTCAGAGGAATTTATTTCTAACAAAGAATATTGAACAACAAAAAACTAGTGTGCCACCAAGAGTTTCTCTGATCATGCTTCCCTGTAATAATAGTTCTCTTGATTATACTTGATAAAATGACTCTTTTTAAAATTAGGCTTTTCTTAGTTCCGATGTCACCTAGAGCTTTGGCTTAAGGGAGCCCCCAGCTCTTCAGCCCCTTCCTCTTTCTGGTTAGAGCAACGCCATGATGAATCCACTGCCACAAAAGACTCCCAGCTTAAATTGTCACCTTATGGAGCAAGGTTATTTGAAAGGTTGCTTGAACAATATTCTGATTCAGAAGAAAAAATAGAAAAATGTACCTACTTGGGAATTTCTCTACAATAGAAAAATATTGGGCAGAAAGGTAAGAGAGAATAGAAGATGTGAGGTCTGCCTTTAGCTCTGGCATTAGCTAGAGGTGTGATGTTGGGCTAGATACAAAATTTGTCTGCATCGCAGTTGCTTCTTTATAAAATGAAGGTTTTGGATTAAATGATCTTCAAATTCCATTCGAATTTTATATGTCTAAGATTTGTGAGATTTCTAGTACTCACTTACACACAAGAAAGAAGTGCCACTGTTCTGGGACTTTTGGGAGCTAAAAAGCTGAGGTGCCTCTTGGACCAGGCACCAAGCACCCAAGAGCATGGAATTCTCTGTTCCAATGACTTAACATCCCAGCTTCTGCGAGGCTGCTGTCTTCAGAATGTATGAATTGAACTGGAACAATGCAAGTTGAAGTGTCCACATCCATGTGTGTGAGATTTAAACACTGTCCTTCAGAGGACAGGATGGGCTTGGGTTGAGGGTGGAGGGAAACAGGCTACTGACCGGCTGGTGTCCACTGCTTCTACATTCTGGCACAGAACTCATAAGAATCCAAAAGCTGTACTTCCAAGTCATTTTAACATATATTTGTTAATGCAGAAGGATAGAACATATCTTATTTAACAATTTCTTATCCTGGTATACAACTTTTAAATAATTAGGCATATAAATGTGTAGGCATCTTTTTGTGTTCTTGTCCTAGATCTACAAACATTAAAAGCTGGCCTCAAGATACACATATATAAGTTTGTCTTCAGAGATCTGTAAGTTTCAGTTAATGTGAGGCATAAATAATGATGTAGATGAGGGAGAGGACCTCTGGATGGGGTGTATGTTTACTCAGGAGCCTCTCAGCATGAAGATATGGTCTGCATTCAGAAGGTTTGTGGCCATGATTCTGTGGTACGATCGAACACGTCAGGCCCTGTTGGAAAGTGTTAGTAGTATATTGGTTGGTATATTTTACCTGCCAGGTGATTTTAAGTATCTGTCTTGTTTTGGAGTAAACTTTTACTGGAGACATGTAATATTACACTAATGTAATTCAGAGAAGAACAGAGTCTAGTTTACTTTCAGAAACTTTACTAATTTTGTGAATTTCAGGCATTATGATAGAAACATGCCAACTTCTCAAACTTGTCACTGAGAAGAACATTTTGACTAGTGTTTAAATTGTGAATTAGCATCTTAGACAGAGGTTATTTTCTCTAGCCACTTTGTGAAGGAAAAAATTGGAGTAACAAATATTAGCTATGAACACCCAATGAAAACATGTCTTAATTACAGCGATGTTCTTATTTTTTGGCATGAGAAATTTCAGATTGGGTTAGGAACACTATATTCGTGTCTTTCACCTCTAACATACTCTGGACCATATACTAATCGAGAGACATGCTGTACAGAATTGTCCATACTATTTACTGAGCAACATGTATTTGAATTCGTGTAGGTTTACAGTGCATATGACAATTCACCACTCTATTGACTAAGTGCCTGTTCCTCACTGAATGATTAAGTTCTAGTTCAGCTCTCTTCCATTACTATCTCAACACACAAGAGCAGGTTCTTACTGGAAAAATTGTGAGGATCAAACAGCCAAACTCCAAATTGAGCCCCAGTTTAGAGGTGTTGATCTTCAGGTTCTGATTATCCTGTTGTGGGATCTTAGTATGATGTGACATAAAGCATCTTCCCATTAGCGCAAGGCTCCAGGTCTATACCATGCTAAAGTCTTGGTGCCAAAGATATAAACTCCCCAGGGGGTAAATTATTGAAGCAGTTGTGGTCAGCAAAGCTTCTCACACTTGTCACTGAGAAGAACATTTTGACTAGTGTTTAAATTGTGAATTAGCATCTTAGACAGAGGTTATTTTCTCTAGCCACTTTGTGAAGGCTAGAAAAACCATGTTTTAGTCCTAATCCCATTTTGTAAAGGCAGCATTTCTTCTAATCCCCATTCAGTACTGTATGTTTGAATCTGTAATTAGATCATCTTCCTGGAGATGTGATTTAATCAAGAGTGGTTGTCAAACTGGATTAGCTGGAGGCATGTCTCCACCCATTTGGGTGGGTCTTGATTAGTTTCTGGGGTCTTATAAAAGAAGAAACATTTTGGAGAAGGAAAGAGATTCAGAGATAGCAGAGCAGAACAACATAGCCACGAGAAGCAGAGTTCACCAGCCGGTGACATTTGGAGATGAAGAAGGAAAATCCCTCCCAGGGAGCTTCATGAAACAGGAAGCCAGGAGAAGAAGCTAGCAGATGACTCTGTGTTTGCCATGTGCTCTGCCAGATGAGAGAGGAACCCTGACCGTGTTCACCATGTGCTTTTTCCAGATGAGAGAGAAACTGTGTTCGCCATGTGCCCTTCCACTTGAGAGAGAAACCCTGAACTTCATTGACCTTCTCGAATCAAGGTATCTTTCCCTGGATGCCTTAGATTGGACATTTCTATAGACTTGCATTAACTGGGACATTTTCTCACCCTTACAACTGTAAACTAGCAACTTGTTAAATTCCCATTTTTAGAAGCCATTCTGTTTCTGGTATATTGTATTCCAGCAGCTAGCAAACTAGAACAGTTTTTGGTACCAGAGAGTGGGGTGCTGCTGTGGTTTGCAAATACCAAACATTTTGGAATGGCTTTTTAAATGGATAAGGGGAAGATTTTGGAGGAGTTTTGAGGAACTTGATAGAGAAGGCCTAAAATGCTTTGATGAGACTGTTGGTGGAAATGTGGATTCTAAAGATACCTCTGATAAGGCCTTAGATAGAAATGAGGCACATGTTATTGCAAACTGGAAGGAAGGTTTGGAGCCTTGGTTTTAAATGGCAGATAATCTGGCAAAATTGGCTAGTGGCTTTGACTGGAAGGCAGATTTTAAAAGCCATGAACTTGGATATTTAGCAGAAGAGATTTCCAAGTTAAATGTCAAAAGTTTCCCCTTACTTCTGTCTCAGAATTATTAGTCTTCTATTTGTTTACATTATAAATTCAGTAGCAGTAATTATGTAATAAGAAAATGATACTGTCACTTTAAGTAAAGTACTCAGCAACTAAAACATCAGGACTATAATTAAAGGCATCACTCACAGCTTCCAATTTTAATACATAAAGAAGGACATGATTAGATTTTAATGAACTTGCTTTTGTTTTAACTGTATTATTGTTTTATTTTAGTTTGGATATGGTGATTTTGAAACATCACACAGTGTTGCTAAGCATCCTTTATTTCATACAATGGAGATGCAGTAAATTTAACTGTCCTTGCTGTTGATATCAAGGTTTCCATTTCTAATCTTTTCCTCACATGCAAACACACTTAGTACATGAAATGGAAGAATTCAACAAAACAGTTTAGGCAAACACAATGCCAGGCCAATAAGCTCCCTTATTTCCAGCTGGCAGATGGCAAAAGGTGTAAGATCACATATTAAGGTCTCAAGCAAAGGCTTGATTGTCAACTGCGGACTTTAGTCCAAGATAAGCCCCTAGGTTGGGTCTGCCCTAGGAATAATGGAAGGTGAGCTGGGAGACTCATGGTCTGGGCCAGGAGTCTCTGAATTGCTGAGTTACCCTCTCTGAGCCTCAGTTTCCTCATATGTAAAAGGGAAATAATATGGTATCTACCTGTGTTGTTGTTGTGAGGTGTGCATCAGATTAAATATGTGAAACTCTTCTGTGAACTGTAAGGCATGATACTAATGGTGGCCTTGATTACTAAATACTACTGTAAACTGAAGCACTCTGAAAATAGAGCTGATGTCCAAAAAATTTTCCTGCTGATCTGCCATCATGCCAGAAATTTGTACCTACAGGAATGCATTAAAAGAACATGGCCTTTTCTGGGGTACGTCAGTTTCAAGACAGCAGAAGAATCATTCCTTGAAATAAATTATTACTTATCATCAGACCACTTCATATGCTTTTTAAATTAATTGATTTTATTAAGGCAGTTACATTTTGTGGAAAAATCATGCCAAAAGTACCATATTTCTGTTATACTCCCCCTCACACACATAGCTTTCCCTATTATTAACATTTTGTTTTACTTATTTTACAATCTATGAAACGATGTTATTATCATTAAGCTAGTAACTTTAGCCCACTGTTTACATTAGGTTTCACTCTAGGTGTCATATAGTTCCATTTCGCCCCTGTGGTAACTTATATACAACTTAAAATGTCCTTTTTATCCTTTTTCAAATGTACAATTCTATGGTGTTAATGAACTTTACAAAGTTGTACCTCCATAACCATCCTCCATTGCCAAACCTTTTCCATAGCCCCAAATGGAAAAACTGTACCAATTAAACATTAACTCCACATTCCTTCACCAGGTCCTGGTAATTTGTATTCTAGTTTCGGACTTTGAAATTGCATATTCAGCTTATTTCATATAAGTGAGACCATACAGTGTCTGTCCTTTTGAGTCTGACTTATTTCACTCAACATGATATCTTCAAGGTTTGCCCGTGTTATAGTACACATCAGAACTCCACTTCTTTTAAATGAATGGCTGAATAATATTCCATTGTGTGTGTTTGTGTGTGTGTGTGTGTGTACCACATTTTGTTTATCCATTCACCAGTTGGTGGGCACTTGGGTTGCTTCCATCTTTTTGCAATTTGGATAATGTCTGTCTGAGTCCCTGCTTTCAGTTCATTTGCGTATATATTGGGAACTCTGTGAGGATTTCCAGATCATATGTTAATTTTATACTTAAATTTCTGAGGAAATGCCAAACTGTCTTCCATGGTAGCTGTACATTTTACATTCCCTCCAACAACATACAAGTATTCCTATTTCTCCACCTATTTCTCAATACTTGTTATTTTCTTTGCTTTTTCTTTTTAATAGTAGCCTTCTAGTGGGCATGAGATGATATCACATTGTAGTTTTTATTCACCTTTCCCTGGTGGTTAATGATGTTGAGCATATTTTCATGTGCTTTCTGGCCATTTGAATATTTTCTTTGGATAAACGTCAATTCAAATCTTTTTCTCATTGTTTAATAGGGTTGTTTGTCTTTTTGCTGTTGAGTTATAGTATTTCTTTATATAGTCTGGATATTAAGATCTTATTGGATATATGGTTTCCAAATATTTTCTCCATTTTGAAGTTAGTCTTTTTATTTTTTTGATAAAGTCCTTTGATTTACAAAAGTTTTAAATTTTGACTAAATTTCTTTTATCTTTTTTTCTTGTAATTTAGTGTCTAAGAAACCATAGCAAGGTCCTGAAGAAGTTTATCTACGTTTTCTTCTAGGAGTTTTAAAGTTCTTATATTTAGGTTTTGATACATTTTGAGCTGATGTTTGTATGTGGTGTAAGGAAGGGCTTCATTTCATTCTTTTGCATAAAGCTATCCAGTCCTCCCAGTGCCACTTGTTCAGGAGACTGTTTTTTCCTTACTAGGTAGATTTTGTACTCAGTTGATCAAAGCTGTGAGGAAATTTTCTCACAAGGCAAAAATAAGTTTTTAGTGTAAAAGCATTTATCTGACCATGCACCTGGACCTTAAAATGCACTTCCTTGTGGCATCCCAATGTTGCTATCTTATAATGATGTTTGATTTTGATGTTATGATAAAATTTTTTATGCATATGCTCTATGTATCCAGGAAATCCCACCCACAGCGGAATTCTGGGTAGTCTATATTCCACAGAGAGTTGTTTAATGAAGTTATGACCAGCATGGTCCCAGACTATATATAAGGCAGCGTAGCACGGTGGTTAAGAGCACTGGGGCTGGAAAATCGGTAAGTGAACCCACTGCCCTCTCCCCTATGTGGGACATGACTCCCAGGTGTGTAAATTTCCCTTGCAATGCTGGTCAGAACTCCCTGCATGAGCCTGGACCTGCCATCATGGGATTGAGAAAGCCATCTTGACCAAAAAAGGGAAGAGAAAATATGAGACAAAACAAAGTTTTAGTGGCTGAGAGATTTGAAACAGAGTTGAAAGGTTATCCTGGAAGTTATTCTTCTGCATTATTAGACATCCCTTTTTAGTTTATAGTATATTGAAATAACTGGAGGGAAGCACCTGAAACTGTTGAAATGTGTTCCAGCAGCTGTGATTTTTTAACACAATTGTATAATGATATAGCTTTTGTAATGTGACTGTGTGATTGCGCAAACCTTGGTCTGATGCTCTTTTTTTTCCCAGGGTATGGTCAGATAGTACAAAAATAAGGACAAAGAATAAATAAATAGTAGGGGGGAATAAGGGACAAAAAAATTGGGTAGATTTCAATACTAGTGGTCAATGAGATGGAGGAGTAAGGGGTATGGGATGTATGAATTTGTTTTCTTTTTATTTCTTTTCCTGGGGTGATGCAAATGTTTTAAAACTGATCATGGTGATGAATACACAACTTGACATGATGATACAATGAGTCATTGATTGTATACATTGAATGGATTGTATGTGCATGAAAAAATCTCAATAAAAATATTTTCTAAAAAGAGCACTGGATGGAAATCAAAGTGCCCAGGGTCAGATTATGGCTCTCTCTTAGTGCCGTTTCACAATGGGTAATTTGCTGTACCTTTCTGAGCTCAATTTCTTCATCTATAAAAGGGGAATAATAAGAACAATTACATCAAAAACTGTATTATGTAAGATCATCCATGTAAAGTACTTTGAATAGTGACTGGCAGATGGTTAAGTTCCTATTATGCTAGAGGTTATTGCAAGTGCTTGACTTGTAATAATTTATGTAAATACTACAATTAATACATGTTATATTTCACAAATGTTAGCCATTATTATTGGTTTAACTATATAAAATCAGTAATAATTTACCATTTTGACCTGGAAAAACAATTTCACATGGTTGCAGCCTGATATTCTATGAGCATCAGACAAGGAAGTAATTTGGTCGTCAATCAGGTCTATTAAACTGACAAATAGGGAAACGCGCTAAACCAGTTTTGTACAATCTAGTGAAAAATATTAATCCATTTGTAATATTTTCTGCATGTAATAAGTTAGGCGTTATGCTGTTTTTGTATCCCCTGACTCAGGACAGAGATAGGAAAGCCCAAAATACTCTATACCACCACACTTGTATATTTCTCTGACCCACAACACTGCCTACTGATGCACTTCAAGGCTAGCCCTGTCCATTTTGAGGAGTTGGTGAATGCCTTTGGGGTATAATTCTAGGGAAATTTTGAAATCCAACATATCAAAATAAAATATATAAAACCCAAGCTAGTAGTCATCATGGGGTCAGTTATTACATTCTGATATGATTCCTAATAAATATGTAAATATGTTACCTGAACAAGAATGTGCTTTACTCAGTGACTGCTCACTAATTAGGTTCTCGGCCTATCTAACAGACCATGATGGGATAAGTGGAAGGACCCATATGTTGTGATTACCAAGTGATGGAAATGAATAAAATATACAAAATAGGGCAATAAAGTGGGAGGTCCTGGATTAATGAATTGGGATATTTAAGAACTAAAATGGGAGAGAAAGTTAAAAATGATGGATCCAATCCTACCTGGGCTGACACTATTTCCCCATATTCTTCCTAATCCTCTACACATTTGCATCATGATAAAAACTTTAACACCTCCAACCCTCCCATTAAGCTCCTATTGGCTGGTCTATAATCACGCTTCCCCCAAACTGATGTGATCTCAAACTGCTTTTTTCCTGCCTAACATAAAGTGACTACATTCATCTGAGCATCTGCAAAATAAATTTTCTTTACCCTTTACTTTGGAATTCATTTTAAAATACAGCCCCAGTAGTATTGCGCTTAACAACATCACTGACTTGTACTCCAATTTAACTTTTCAAATAACTATTGATATCTGTAAAGATTCTTAGTCCCTTCCCCTCCAAAATAGTCCCTGAGCTGAATGATTACATTTTTTTAAAATAAGAAACAAGGATTCTCTGTAGCTTTAAACAGTTTTTAAATGAACTAAGAATCTTTATTGGACTTTTTCTTTTAATGAGCTGAACTCGAGCATTAACACAGGAACAGTAGGATGCTAATCATTTAGCTGGAGAAAACTATATTACATGGCTAATGGAAACACTAGGGAAGCACAGGGGAAATAAGAACTATATGTTAGCAACAGCATCACATTAGTAGGCAGCTCCAACTTACCAAGTAGGCTTGCATTACTATAAACAGTACAGAAGCAGAAAAGTTCCCATAACATCTTTCACAACTCTTGAGAATTTACCATATGAGGCATCTTGTCCTACGAAGGCCGATAAGGAATAGCTTCAGCATTATTGAGGAATGTGATGTTGACATAAGCTCCTTTGCCTTTGTCTAGCAGAAAAATGAGCAATGACAATAATAATAACAATATTCTATGTTTATAGAAGTTGCATCCATGGACCTCCTTTAATCTTTACAACAATCCTGAGGAAAAGGCATTAAAATGAGATTTGAAGATGTTAAGGGACTCGCACAAGACCAGAAAGATAATAAATAACAGAAGCCAAATTTAATTCAATGTTGATCAGTGAGGTTTTGCTGGCTTCCTACTTGCACAATTCTTTGTGCTAAGCACTGGTAATTCCAGAAAATGTCACAATGCCTGCCTTCAGGGAGCACATAGCTCATTGCTGGTGGTAGATCTATAATCATTCACTCAACCGCTATATTTTTAATTTTTTTTTAACATTTTCTAAATTGTGAAATATAGCATATATACAAAAAAGGGATGCTTCTGAGTGTATTTTAACAAGTAGTTCTAGAACTCAACTGCTTTTTTTTTTTTTTTGTATGCTGTGTAGCGGGGTCACATTTCGTTCTTTTTCCATGTGAGTATTCTGTTATTGCAGCACAATTTGTTGAATTTTTGTTTGTTTATTTTTGTTTGTTTTACTTGTTTTCAACCACTATATTTTGAGGGTCTACACGCCAGACACCAGTGGGGTGCTGGGAAATAAGCAAAGCACAAAACAAACAAGATTCCTGCTGTCAGAGAACAGACATTCTAGTGAGGCCAGACAATAAGCAGGCAGACAAACAAAGAAGACAGTTGATTGAGTACTACCAACTGAATAAAGCAAGGAATTAGCATAGAGCTGAGACAGTTCTATAATGGCCCAAGAAAGCCTTTATGAGAACATGACATTTTAACTGAAGTTTAAGAATCATTAACACATTTGAAGGTCTTGGCAGCAATCTTAGAAGCGGGAACCAGGAAAACTATTCCCCATAGTTCTCAGGTGGTACTGTGCCTTTAAGTTATATAGTTTTTTTTCTTTTTACATGGGCAGGCACAGTTATGTAGTTTTTTAAAGAAATGAAATATTGATGCAGTTCACATTTCTGTAAAATCATCCTCACCCTTTTCTTTTTCCTCTCCCTCTCTTCTCAAAAGTAAACAACATACTGAATTGACTGACACATGGTATACTGAATATTTTTCTCAAGGTAGCAAGATTTCAAAGTGAAGTTCCCATCACACCTGTTGAAATGTCAAAGCAGGTGTCTAAAGACAGCTCATACCCATCTTTCATATGACATTCTGTTTCTTCTGTAAATCACTTCTTAATCAATACAAAACCTCTTTTGTTCTCTGTTGAATTTCAGAGAACAGTACTTATAATTACACTTCATTTTTTCACATTTTTACAAATAGGTACAATATGTACATGGCTTAAAAATAAACAATGAAGGGTATACAGGTGATTCACTGGTAGAATGCTCTCCTGCCATGTGGGAGACTCGGGTTTGATTCCTGGTCTATGCATCTACCTCAAAAAAGCAAGCAAAAAAAAGTGCTGTGAGCAAAATGATATACATATCACATGTCTGTCTCTGTATGTGCGTATGCATAGCTGTAGAAATACATAGAGAGAGAGAGAGAGAGAGAGATAAAAATAATCAAAATGAAGTAGGCAAAATGTCAAAGTAGCATCAAGAAAAAATTCCAGTAGAAATATTCAGGAATGAATTTAATCAAGGATATCAAGGACTTGTACAGAAAATTACAGAACACTGCTTAAAGAATTCAAAGAAGACCTGAATAAATGAAAGGACATTTTGTGTTCATGGACTGGAAAACTAAATATCATTAAGACAAGAGATTCAATAAGGGTAGAGAATGGAAGGCTGATGCTTAATTTGTGCAGAATTTTTAATTAGGTTGATTATAAATGTTTGGAGATGCTTAGAGGGGATGGTAGCACATTTATTATTAGTGTAATTAACAGCGCTGAATTATGTGTGTGAATGTGGCTGTATACCTCACTAGAAGAAAAGGTAGAGGATAAAACATGGGAGTGTATTACACGTTGAATCTTCTTGTGGCTGATGACTGTGGTTATAGAACAAATATAAGAAAGTTCTTTCCTAGACTAACAAATTATAGTTAGAATTTACAAATTAATTATAGTTATAATGTACAAATATATGTCACTATTACAAGTGTTAATAATAGGATGGTATATGGAATAACACACCCAATGCATGTTATAGACTATAGTTAATAGTAGTATTTTAATAACCTTCCATCAACTGTAACAAAGGTACCACACCATGCAGTGTCAACAATAGATGGATATATGGGAATGTTGTATTTTTTACATGATTCTTAAGTAAACCTACAACTTCTGTAGTTTAGGAAAATAATAATGAAGAAGAGAGACTAAACATAGGGATTTGCAATGCCTTTATCAAAGTGGTTTGTTCGTTGAAATGGGAACTAGATATAGACATGATTGTGTTTGAAAACTATATTTTTGTGTTTATAACTCTATATGTGTGCATTTATATGCAATAGATATATAATCCTATATACCAGTTAAAATAGTTATAAGTAAACAAAAGTCAATGCTATGTGGGTCTATGAAATAAAACTGAAGGTATTTGCAGTTTATATTCACCATATACTTCTTTAGATATTATCCACAGATATTGTTGGGACTTGAAATTTAAATTTGAAAATAAAAGTAAGTTTTGTTATAGCAAAAAAAGCATGCTTAACATTGTTAGCCATTAGGGATAAACAAATCAAAACCACAATGAGACGCCACTTCACACCTACTAGGAAGGCTTTTATTTTTAAAATGCATTATAAAAGTATTAGAGACAGGGCAGAGAAATTGGAATCCTCATACATTGTTGGTGGGAATGTACAATGGTGCAGTTGTTGTGGACAACAATTTAACATTTCTTCAGAACTTTAAACATAGAATAACCAAGGGATCCAGAATTCTATTTCTAGTTATATACCCAAGAGAACTGAAAACAGTCAATTCTGTTTTCATTAACAATTAATGTTCATAGAAGTATTATTCACAATGTCCAAAAGGTGGAAGGAGCCCTAGTGTCCAACTGATGAATGGACAAACAAAATGTAGTAGATATATACAGTGGAATATTATTCAGCAACAAAAAGAAGGAAGTTCTAATGCATAAAACAACATGGATGAAATTTGAAGACATCAGATTGAGTGAAAAAAGCCAGGCATAAAAACGGACAAATATTATATGATTCTACTCACATGAAATATCCAGAAAAAGCAAATACATAATTATGGAAGTGGATTGCAGGTTACTAGGCAGTGAAGGGTGTGGTGGACAGTTGTAATGTCTTTTGATGTGATGAAAAACTTTTGGTAATGAATTCTGATAGGACAATATTGCTAATGTAAGTAATATCACTGAATTTTACTCATGATGGTTAAAATGAGATATTTTGTTACTACAACAACATTTTTTTAAGGGACTTATAATAGTGAGTGCTGTTGAGGTTGAAAAGAAGCTGGATCCCTCATACATTACTAGTGGAAATGGGAAGTGAGACAGATACTTTGAAAAATTGCCTGATAGTTTCCTAAAAAGTTAAACATATAGTTAGCGTACTTAGAGATTTCTCTTCCAGGTATCTACCCAAGAAAACCTAAGACATTATGTCCGCACAAAGACTTGTACCTGAATTTTCATGTTATTAATAATGCCTTCAAATTAGAAACAATCCAAATACCCAGCAATTAATAAATGCATGAATAAACTATGGTTTATTTGTGCAATAGAATGCCATTCAGAAAATTTTTAAATGAACTACTATTCATGCAACGATATTGATGAATTTAAAAAACGCACTAAGTAAAAGAATATAGGCACAAAGGAGCACATATTGTATAATTACATTTATACAGAGTTTTAGAAAAGGCAAAACCACAGAGACAGAATCATTATTGGTTGCCTCAGGCAGGGAATGGGAGCAGGAACTGATGTCCACTGGACACAGGGGAACTTTTTGGGTGGTGAAAATATTCTAAAGCTTGATTGTGGTGATAGTTGAAGAGTTGTATAAATTTATTAAAACTCATTAAACTGTACAATTCAAATGGATGAATTTTATAATGTTATAAATTATATCTTGAAAGGTGTTAAAAAAAGAATGCTAGGAGAAGTTTTTTCAATGTGATAATAGCTTGGAAGGGTATCTTTCTTAAATGCTTGTTTCTTTTTTCTTCTTTTTATATTAAGCTAGATTGTTGATTTTTTAAAAAAAATTTGAACAGACGGCTTCCTGATGATTCTTGGGAGAGATTATTTCCCAGAGCAGATGTACAAAACAGCTTATGCTGTCTCTTCCACAATGGAGACAGTCGCCAATGAAGAGGGAGACTCGGCTGGAGTGGGGCTTGTGGGGTAGGCTCCCCTCAGGTTTTCCTCTAATTACTGAAGCTGAGCAAACAAGAAGAAAGGTAGAGACATAGGGAGGCATATTATTGAAATGTCTTCTTTTTGTTGGGCCATTGTCAGTCTCTCCACTTTCAGGAAGCTACAGTTGTGAGTTTGTGTGTTGTCATTTCATTCCATATCCAGCATAGTCCAGTAATGAACGAATCCATTTTCAAGAGCAGTCACTTGTGTGGATTAGTAAGCAGGGATATCTACTTGGCAGGTGGGGTCAGGGAAGAAAAAGCATTCCACTTTCGAAATGAGACTATTGAAATCTCTTTTTATTTTATTATTTTATTTCCATACACTTCCTCTTTCCCTCTCCCACATTCCCTGGCAAACTGTAATATAATTTCCATCTCTGCGAATTTGCTAGTTCTAGTAATCTCCTATAATAATATCATACAGTAATTTTCCTTATATGCCTTGCTTATTTCACTGAGCATATTTTCAAGTTTCTTCCATGTGGCAGCATGTCTCAAAACTTCATTCTTTCTCACAGCTGAATAATATTCTATTGTATGTATATGCCACATTTAGCTTATCCGTTATTTTGTGGATGGATACTTGGTTGTTTCCACCTTTTGGTTATTGTGAATAATTCTGCTATAAATATTGGTGTACAAGTATCTGTTTGAGACACTGCATTTACATTCTTTGGCTATATACCTGGAAGTGGAATTGCTGGGTGTTTTAGCTTCCTGGGCTGCTCAGGCAAATATTATGAAATGGGTTTGCTTAAACAATGGGAATTTATTATCTTAAGGTTTGAAGACTGGGAAAATGTACAACAAACGCATCATCAAGGTAATGCTTTCTCCCCAAGCCTGTGGCTTTCTGGGGCTGGCTACTGGAAACCCTTGGTCCTTAGCTTGTCACGTGGTAGAGTCTAATAATCTCTCCTTCTCTTCCAGGTTCTGTTTCAGCTTTTTTGCTTCCTGTGGTGTTCTCTTGGTTTGAATTTCATCCTCTTATAAAGAACTTCAGTAATAGGATCAAGACCCATCCTAGATTGGGATGGGTCACACCTTAACTGAAATAGCCTCATCAAAGGGTCCTACTCACAATGGGTCCATAATCACAGGAATGGATTAACTTTAAGAACATGTTTTTTCTGGAGTACATACAGCCTCAAAACACCACATGGGGTCATATGGTAATTCTGTATGTAACTTTTTAAAGAACCACCATATTTCCTTTCACAGTGGCTACAGCATTCTACATTCCCACAAACACTGCAGTAGATTTCCAATTTCTTCTCATCCTCTCCAGCACTTATTCTCTTAAAAAAAAAGTGTCAAAGTGGTCTTTCATTGTGATTTTGATTTCATTTCCCTAATGACTGATGATGTTGAGCATCTCTTAATGAGCTATTGGCCATTTGTATACCTTCTTTGGAGAAGTATCTAAGTTTGCTGCCCATTTTTACATTGGGTTTCTTTGTCTTTTTGTTTTTGAACTGTAGGAATTCTTTATATAGTCTGGATATTAAGTCCGAATTGGATATATGATTTGCAACTATTTTGTTCCCATTCTTTAGGCTGCCATTTCACATTCCTGCTAATGTCCTTAGAAGCACAAGTTTTTAAGTTTGATGAAATTCTGTTTTATCTATAGCATCTTTTGTTGCTCATGCTTTTGGTCCAGTCCATGAAGGTGTTGGGAACTACCTTGAAGGGAAACTTTACTAAGTCAGTGGGTGACTTCCTTCAGAGTGGTCACTGTTGATTTTCTTCTGGTGTAGCTTATTTGGGAATGGTAGGGAAGATATTTGCGCTTGAACTTTTTGTCATCCAATTGCCTGTTACTCCTTGGGAGGTATAACAAGAACCATGAAAGAATTCCACTCACTGATATTATTTCCATTGTTTGTTTAGACCTTTATTGCAATTAAGGAATTCTTCTTAGGAAACATAGTGACAATATTGCTTGAGTAATATCTGCTGCAGTTACAGAATGCATTTCCCAATTGACCAATGTCCCCTTTCTCTTTCCACAAAAAGACTAAAACAAACAAACAAAAAAATTTAAATAAACCAGCAACCTAAAGTCATCATTATTTAAAAGCATTGCTTTGATTTGATATTTTAATTTAAGGCTTACTTTGTTTATAGTAGATCAGAGGCTTATATTTTTAGAGCCATATGCTGCTTTGGTTCCATGAATGAATACCCTGTGGATCTCAGTGGGAGTTAGAACAGAGATAGTAGCAGAATGGTTCTTTCTTTATTTTGTTGAGCAAGACATTTTTTACTTGCTCTTTTTTTTAAGAGTGTAACTTACATATATTAAGGCTACTTGTTTGTCATGAATGTTTGCTAGTATTTTTGGATAGTCAATAGTATATATTTTATAGTCATTTCCTGTTTTACTTGCTGCTAAAGATTCTCTCACAAGACTGGCATGCTCCCATCCCTTTGGAGGGTAACTGTCACCTATTTTCTGAATGGAAATAGTATTTTTCTTGTGCTTCTCTAGAGGATGCCTTCTCTGTCCCATGAGCACATGGCTTCTTCCAAACCTTTCTTTAGTCTCTTTATTCCATCTGCCATGCCTTCTCTTCTCCAAAGCTTATCTGTTTTCTAAAGCACAGTTTTAAGTTTAATCACCTTTATGAAACCCTCTCCTTGTATATCAGCCCACACTTTTCTCTTTTCTGTATTTTGTCAGGGACTGCTGCTTGGTTGACCAACTCCTACGTCTCTGTCAACATTATTCAACTTAGAGTGGCCACATATATACCTCTGGAAAGATTTGTATTTCACATGTATAAATTGAGCTGCCAGGCGTTGAGGTGGTCAATTAGGACAATGAGCCAAACTTAAAAAATCAGTCAAGCCTTTATTATGTATTGTGACAATGCAACCAAAAGATTAAAAGATTAAAAACATTCCCAAGTGTTTCATTTTTGCCTATGAAATAAAAAGATATGAGGTCCAGATGGATGCATTGCAGGTAGGGGGAATCATTTTATTGCTGAGGAGTTCCAAATGTAAGGATCCTTTCTTTTTATAGACCCAGGATTGAAGAAAAGTGCATAGACCAAGCCGATTTCAGGGGTACCTGAGTTCTTGCTGCAACTCCCTCTATAAAATAGCAATCCGCTTGTATGGGGAAGGTAGCTCTTCTCCATGAGGTTTACTGGGTGAAGTCTTGTATTTGCCCATGGTCAGTCCTGAACAATCTCATATAGGATTTTAGTTTAGAGCTGAATTTCTCAATGGGTGCTACCTCTTCTGCTTCTTACTTCTTTAAGCTGAACGGGACATGATAGTTGGAGCTGCAGGAGCTAACCAGGATACCTGAGAGAAATACCAAGAGAATTCAGAGGCTCTGAAACTAATTAAACCAGAACCAATATCTGCAAGTTTCTGGACTTCCCTTCATCTGAGGAAAATAAATTTACTATTTAATCCATCATAACCATGTTTTTTGTTCCTTGTAACTGAAGGTATTCCAGATTGATACACAATTTAACCATGTAGTATTTTACTGTTACATAACAGACATTGATCTAAAGAATTATATGCAGTTTCTACATATAAGATAGTTTCCATGCAAAATATGTACAAAATAGTTTCTACACAAAAGGACCAATCTCAGATATCCTCTGCTACCATACTATTTCCCTATAGTCCTATAATTAAAAGTTATTGTTAGTGCTCATGACAGGATGACTCCAAGAAAATCTCTCAGCTTAAAAAGTTGCTGTGGGATCAACAATTCCATCCTGATCAAATGGGGGAAAAGAAGTGTAATTAATAAAGTATCAGTGGGAGAGAGAGTTCAAATAGAGTTGAGAGGCTACTCTGGAGGTTGCTCTTACACAAGCTTCAGGTAGACCTTGCCACCTTTCATAACCTGCCAACCCCCAACCAGGACAATTCCAGCCAATCCTAAAGAACACCTAGGGCAATTTATAAGATTCCACAAGGATTCCAGGCACTAGAGTAACTTGCCAGAAACCTACAACCTCCAAATGGGTCCCTGGTCCAGGTAAGTCCTGACACCTAGCCCAGCCTCTCCAGAACATCAGATAGTTCCATCTCCCTACCTCATATTAGTGACTCACCCTTCCGATATCAAAAATTTAGAATTGCCATAGCCCAAACAACCCCAATGAGAGCTATAGAAAGATCAAAAGTGATAGTTGAATTATACATGAGCGATAGGACTTAACAAATGAATATGAATGCTGAATCATTAAATTGATATTTCTTTTAGTCTAGAGAAGCTAGAAGTAAAAACCTAAAATTGTGAACCTGTAACCCATGTCAGTGTCTGAAACATGTTCTACAGCTAATTGTGGTGCTGAGCTTGGAAATTTATGGCTTTTTTAAAATATATGTTATTGTTCACAAAAAAAGAAGGAAAAAAAAGTCAATTGTGATGATATAAAAGTATTTAAACCCTCTAGCCTCCTATATTCTGGAGCAGCTAGAAGGAAAAATGTGAGAGGATCGTATGGTAGCCCATGTCAAACTCTGAGATCTATCCTGTAACCGCTATTTGAAGAGTGCTTTGAAAACTATTGCTTTTTTATTTCTTTGCTTTGTATATATGTTCTACTATACAATTAAAAAAGTTTGAAAAACAATGATCAGTTGCCTTGAAATTGAAGACCTTAGTCTGGGTCCGAATAATATTTTTTTATTAAATAAAGCACTACATGAATATCATTTGCCTTTGGACTATTCATCGTTGCTCTCCATGATGTCTTTAAATCCTTTACTATGTGTTATTCCTATTACCTAGGTGTAAAAAAAATTCTTAGAATCATATCTAGGATGAATCTTTTAAAAATGCTTTCTTCTCCCTCTAAATTGTTCCATCTAAATATAAGCCAATTTCCTTTTTAGTTTATTTGAAGTGTAGGTTTCTCAGACAGCATTTTGCAAGACGAGCCACAAGGTTTTAAACACAGGTCTTGACTTATTGAGCAACATTATATAAGCATCATTTGTTTGTGAATAATTCTCTTGACAACCTTGAAATTTTTGCTTTTATTAACCTTCCTTCATATGCGGAAAATGGTTATCCCCTAGATATAGACTCCTGCCTACTGATACTTATTTGGGATTTGTAACTCGTACCCTAACACCATTTGCAGAATCCAGGTCATTACCCAGTTTCTTGTCAGATTGATTATTCAAGGGAAACAAAATACAATGTTTCAGATTCTCTTTTTTAAAGTGTATCTTAATGATCTGATATTATTTCTGGAGGAGCCAAATAAATGCTTCCTAGCTATAGAGAACAGACTGATTAGTGCTTCCTTAAATGCTGATGATGCAGTTTTATATTCTCAAATTTAGAAAAATCTCTGAAGACAAAGGCTCTGTAATGTAATTATTTTAAATCAGTTACTTCCAAATTCATCTGTTCTCTTTCATTTATTTACTTTTTATTAGAGAAATTGTAGGTGTACAGAAAAATCATGCATAAAATACAGAGTTCTCATATACCCCACCTCACACTCAGTTTTCCCTAATATTAGCTCTTTGTACTAGTGTAGTACCTTTGTTACAATTAATGAAAAGTTATTATACTTATTCTATTAACTATTGCCCCTATTTTACATTGGTGTACTTTATTTGTGTTGTACAGTCCTATGTTTCTAAAATCATTCTACTAACATAAACCACTAAAATATCTCCTTTAAACCACATTCAAATGCAAAATTCAATAATACTAATTGCATTCAAAATATTGTGCTACCATCACCATCAAAATATTTCCATCACTCTGAGCAAAAACTCTACCAGTTAAGCATTAAGTCCCCATTCCCTATTGCCACCTGGCCACTGGCAACTTGTATTCTGGTTTCTGAGTCTGTGAACTTCCTTATTCCAATTATTTTTTATCAGTGAGATGATACAATATTTTCCCCTTTTGTGTCTGGCTTATTTCACTCATCATGATGCCTTCAAGGATCATCCACGTTGTCACATTTACCAGAAATTCATTCTTTTTTATGGCCAAATAATATTCCGTTAGATATATACACAATGTTTTGTTTACTCTTTTGTTGATGAACATTTTGTGTTGCTTCCAACTTTTGACAATTATGAATAATGAAGATTGGTGAGGAAGTATTTGTTTGATTTCTTGCTTTCAATTATTTTGGATATATCCTTAAAGTGGGATTACACAATAAAATAGTAATGCTATATTAAACTCTTTGAAATATCACCAAAATGCTTTCTACCATGTCTACATTTTCACGTCCTACCAAAAATGAACCAGTGTTCTTATTTCTCCACATCCTCTCCAAAGCCTGTTTTTTTTTCCATTAGTTTATACTAGCAATTCTGGTGTGTATGAAATGGTATCTCATTTTGGTTTTGATTTGCATTCCCCTAATGGCTAATGATGTTGAACATCCTTTCATGTGTTTATTGTCCATCTGCATATCTTCATAGGAAAATCTTTATTCAAGACTATTTAAAAAATTGGGTTGTCTTTTGCTGTTGTTGAGTTACAGGATTTCTTTATGCATTCTGTATATCAAACCCTTATCAGGTAAGTGGTTTTAACATATATTCTGCCATTCTGTAGATTGTCTTTTCATTTTCTTGGTAAAGGCCTTTGATACACAAAGTTTACAAATTTGAAGTGTCTTTTATCTATTTTTTTCTTTTTTCATTCATGCTTTTGATGTAAAGTTTACGAAACCTTTGCCTAACACAGTGTTCTGAAGAAACTTCCCTATGTTTTGTTTTAGGGGATTTACTGTTTGGTTCTTAAATTTAGGTTTTTGATCTATTTTGAGTTAATTTCTGTATATGGCTTGAGATAAGGATCCACCCTCACTCTTTTGCATATGGTTATTTAGTTCTCCCATCCAAGTTGATGAAGCTACTATTTTTTCCTTATTGAATGCACTTCACACCTTGTTAAAAATCAACTGGCTATAGATATGAAGGTTTATTTCTGAAGTTTCAATTTGATTCCATAGTTCTGTATGTCTGTAAGTACTATGCTGTTTTGATTACAGTAATAACTTCTAAAATCAAAGAGTATGACTCCTCTACGTTAGTTCTCTTTTTATCAAGGTGATTTTGGCTATTCAGGATCCTTATAAATTTTGCACACATTAAGCATCTTTTCCCTATTCTCTACCCTCATTTTATTTTGTGATAACCTATATTCTAGATTTTAAGTCTTTGAATTTACTTATTATAATTAGATCATATTAATGAGATCATGCAATATTTACCCTTTTGCATCTGACTTACTTCATGGATGCACCTTGAGAACAGTAATATTTTAATATTCTTTCATCAGTTGTAACAAAGGTACCATACTGATACTAAGTGTCAATAATAAGGAAGTATAAGGGGTATGGGATTTTTCTTTTTGGGGTAATATAAATGTTCTAAAACTAATTGTGTTGATGAATATAAAACTGTGATTATACTGTGGATTGTACACTTTGGATGGATTGTATCGTGTGTGAATATATCTCAATAAAAATGCCTTTTTATAAAAAGAGTGAGACAGAGGGAAATTTGACTGGCAGAAGAGGAGGAGGCAATGTAAGCAACAGAGGCAGGACACCAGTGATTTTGTCACAAATCATGGAATGCCAAAAGCTACCAGAAGCACAAGGAAACAAAGAACAGATTATTTCCTAAATTCTCCAAAATAAGCGGCCCTGCTGACACTTATTTCAGAGTTCTGGTTTCCAGAAATGTGAGAAAATAAATTTCTGTTGTTCAAAAACTATATATATATGTATATATATGTATTCATGTATGTATATCTCCAAAAAAGTAATAAGCACAAGCGAAAATACACAGGCCAAGAAAATATATTGGGGACCTGGCACACTGTATTTGCTTTGGGTATACTTCCTGAAGTGAGGGCTGAAGCTCAAGAAAATCTCTGTTGTATCATGCTGGTTATGAAATCAAGAAACAGATAACTCAGGGAGTAAGTCCCAGAGTTAAGATCTTAAAATATAAAAATGTACTGTGTATAATAAAAGAGACCAACACAAACAAAGAAACAAGAATTAATGGCCCATACAAAGGAAGAGGATAAATATACAGAAAACCAATGTAGAAGTTTAGAACATGGAAATACCAAAGATGTTTTTAAAAGATATTAAAAATGCTCAAGATAAAGGAAAATACAGAGAAAGAATCAAAGAATATCAGAAAAACAATGTGAGAGTCTTAGTAAAGAGATAGAATTGTTTTTAAAAGAATCAAATAGAACTGCTGGAGTTGAAGACTGCAATAACTGAAATGAAAAATACCTAGGAGAGTTTCAAGAGCAGATTGGAGGTGGCGTAAAAAGAATCAGTGAACGTGAAAACAAGATACTTGAAATGAGTCAGGTTGAGGAGAAGGAAAAAAATTATTAAAAGTTAACATAACCTACAACATCTATGGGGGAACAACTACACATAGATATATGCATTCTGGGGGAAGAAGAAGGGGCAGAAGGAATAATCAAAGAAATAATAACAGAAAACTTTCCAAACTCAGCAAGAGATGTGATCATGCATATCCAAGAAGTGAAGAGAACACCAAGCAGGATAAACATGAAGAAATATATATCCTGTTATATATTAATCACTCTATCAAATGCCAAGGACAAGGAGAAAGTTAATGAAAGCTGCAAGGGAAAAACAATGTTATATGCAAGAGAGTCCCAAATAGGCTGAATGTTGATTTCTCATTATAAATCATGGAGGCAAGAAGGAATGGGATGAAGTACTTAAAGTGCTGAAAAAAAAAAAGCCAAAAACAAATGCCAACCAAAAATTTAATATCCAACAAGACTTCCTTTCAATAATGAGGGAGAGCTTAAGGCATTCCCAGAAAACAAAAGCTGAGGGAGTTCATCACCACTACTTTCCCTACAAGAAATACTAAAGAGAATTCTCCAGCCTGAAAGGAAAGGACATTAGACAGCAGTTCAAAGTTTCATAAAGAAACAAAAACCTCTGGTAAAGGTAACCATTTGGGTAATTATAACTGCCCATTGCATATTGTATTGTTTGGTATGTAGCTCCACTTTCTACAGGTACTAAAATACAAACGCAAAAAATCTATGGACAGACATTGTACAAAGATATAACTGGTAAAAGGTAGAAAAAACGTGGGTGGGGTGGAGATGTACAGGGAAAGTGCACATGTATGTTTTTGAAGTTGTGTTAGTATCAAACCAAATACATTTGTGTTTTGGTTTGCTAAAACTGCTGGACTGCAATATATCAGAAATAGTTTAGCTTTTACAATGGGGACTTATTAGTTTATAAATTTACAGTTCTAAGGCCATGAAAATGTCCAAATTAAGGATCAACAGGATGTTACCTTCTCTGAAGAAAGCTGCTGGCATCCGGGGTTCCTCTGTCAGATAGCAAGGCACAAGCATCTGCTAGTCCTTCACTCTGGGGGTTAGCTGCTTTCAGCTTCTGGCTTCAGTAGCTCTGTCAGCTCCTCCAAGGGCTTTCCTCTAACCTTCTCTCTAGGTGTTTCTCTCTGAGATCTCTCTGAACTTTTCTGCCTTTTATCCTTTCATAAAGGACTTCATTAAAGCATTAAGTCCCAACTTGAACTGGGTGGGTCACATCTCAATTGAAACAACCGAATCAAAAGGTCCCATCCACAATAAGTCTATACCCCAAGAATGAATGTAAAGAACATGTTCTTTTCTGGAGTACATATCAGCTTCAAACCGGCTCCATTTATTATAGATTTAGGATGTTAAATTTTGACCCCGTGGTGACCACAAGGAAAATAGATGAAGAATATATCCAGATAGAATAAAGAAGGTACTCAATATGGTACAACACAAAAAATCAATTAAACATAAAAGTAGGCTTTAATGGAAGAATTGAGGGACAAAAACAGTTTAAGACTTGCAAAGCCTAAATAGCTTTTGGATTAAACTCTCCAGGCAAAGGCAGAGCTTGGCATCATGAATAAAAAAGATGACACAACTATATGCTATCTATAAGACACTCATCTTAAATTCAAAGACATAAGTAGGTTAAAAGTGACAGGATGGAAAAATATATATACCATGCCAATAGTAACCAAAAGACAATCGGGGTAATTATACTAATATCAAATAAAATAGACTTCAAGTTAAAATCAGTTATCAGAGACAAAGACAATTATTATACAGATAAAGGGGTCAATTTAATAAGAATATATCACAATTATAAATATGTATGCATCTAATAACAGAGCCCCAATATATATGCAGCAAATCCAGACAGATTTGAAGGAAGAAATTGACAGTTCTGCATTAATAGTAGGAGACTTTAATATGCCACTTTCAATAATGGATAGACTATCTAGTCAGAATACTAATGAGAAAATCCAAGACTTGAATGATACTCAAAACCAACTATACCTAATAGACATATTAAGACATATCAAGCATTTCATTCAACTTCATCTAACAACAACAGAATATACATTTATCTGGAGGGCATATGAATCATTTTTTAGCACAGACCTTTTCTTGGGCCACAAAAAAGTCTCAATAAAATAGAAAATATTGAAATATATACATTCTTTGACCACAATGGAATGAAGCCAGAAATCAATAACAAAAGGAAAAATGGAAAATTTACAAATATGTGGAAATGGAGAAACATCTTCTCAAACTAAAATGGGATAAGAGGAAATCAGTAGTGAAATTAGGAAAACCTTGAGGTGAATGAAAATGAAAATACCACATACCAAAACTTATGAGATCAGAAAGGCAGTGATGAGAGGCAAATTTATAGTTCTAAATGATTACATTTAAAAAGTAGAGCTCTAACCTCAAAACTCGAAGGACTAGGAAAAGAGGACAAATCTAAACCCAAAGTGAACTGAAGGAAGGATATAGAAATGATCAGAGCAGAGATAAATGAAACACAGAATACAAATAAATAAAGTATCAACAAAACAAAAAATTGGTTCTTTGAAAAGATGATTAATGCTGACAAATCTTTAGCTAGACTGACAAAGAAAAAAATACAGAGGATACAAATAATGAAAATAAAAAATGAAAATGTGGAGATTACTATTGACCCTGCAGAAATAAAAAGGACTATAAGAGGATTCTTTGGACAATGGTATGCCAGTAAGTTAGATAGCCTAGATGAAATGGAGAAATTCTTAGAAATATACAAACTACCCAACTGACTCAGGAAGAAATATAATATCTCAACAAACCAATTACTATTAAAGAAATTGACTCAGAAATAAAAGACCTCCCAATAAAAATATGTTGAGGACCAGATGGCTTCACAGGGCAATATTACCAAAGAGTTCAAGGAAACTCAACTCCAAGTATGTTCAAACTCTTCAAAAAATTGAACAGGATGGAACTCTCCCTAATTCAGTCTGTGAGACCAGCATTGCTCTCAGAATAAAGCCTGATAATGATACCATGAGAAAAGAAAATCACAGCCCAATCTTATTATCATAAATGCAAAAAGCCTCAAAAAATACTAGCAAACTAACAGAACATTGAAAGAATTATACACCATAGTAAGTGCTATTCAACCCTGGTTGGCAAGGGTGGTTCAACATAAGAAAATCAATTTATGTCATTCTCCACATAAATGGAATGAAAGAAAAAAACAACATGACCACCTCAGTTGATATAAAAAAGGCATTTGACAAAATATAGCACCCTTTCATGATGAAAATACTTAGAATACTAGAAATAGAAAGAAAATTCCTCAATATGATAAAGGATATATATGAAAAACCCATACCTAACATCCTACTGAATGGTGAAAGAATGAAAGCTTTCCCTCTAAAATCAGGAACAAGACAAGTATGACCAGTCACTACTATTATATAACATTGTGCTAGAAGTTCTTGCCAGAGCAATTATGCAAGAAAAATAAATAAAAAGCAACCAAATTGGAAAGGAAGATGTGAAACTTTCCCTGTTTGTGGATGACATGATCTTTTATACAGAGAATCATGAAAAATCCACAACAAAGCTTATAGAGCTAATAAATGAATTCAGCAAAATGGTGAGGTACAAGATCAACACCCAAATTCAGTAGGGTATCTGTACAAAAACAATGAACAATCAGTAGAATTCCATTCACAATAGCAAATAAAGACTCAAATATCTAGGAATACAACTAACCAAGGATTTAAAGAACTTGAACACAGAAAACTACAAAACTTTGCTTAAAGTAAAACAAAGATGACCTAAATAAATGGAAAGCTTTATGTGTTCATGGATTGGAAGACTAAATATCATTAAGAGATCAATCCTACTCAAATGAATTTAAGGATTCAATGCTCTCTTAATCAAAATACCAACAGCCTACTCTGCTGAAATGAAAACGCCAATCATAAAATTTACAGAAGGGTAAGAAGGGGCCTCAGATAGCCAAAGCCATATTTAAAAGAGGAACAAAGTGGGAGGACTCATATTTCCTAGTTGTAAAACGTACCACAAAGCTGCAGTTAGCCAAACAGCATGGAACTGACACAAGACAGATGTATAGATCAATGAAACTGAATTGAGAGCTCAAAAATCAATCCTCACATTTATTGCCAACTGATTTTTTTTTACAATATTGCCAGGACCACTCAATTCTGAAAAAATAGTTTCTTGAACAAATAGTGCTGGGAAAACTGGATCTACATTTGTAGAAAAAAAAAGCACAATGAAGACCACTACTCACACCATATACAAAAATCAACACAAAATGGATCAAAGACCTAAATATAAGAGCCAGAAATATCATACTCCTAGAAGAAAACTTAGGGACTATCTTTAGGACCTTGTGTTAGGCAATGATGTTTTAGACTTTACACCTGAAGCACAAGCAATAAAAGAAAAAGATAGACAATGGGACCTTATCAAATAAAAACCTTTTGCATTTCATTTTACCATATAAGTAAAATGCTAACCTACACAATGGGTTTCAGTGCTCTGTGTACAGCAGTTGTAAGGCCCTTCCTGACCCCTATGAGGACTTTATGTACCATCACCTCAGGAACTATGGCTATTTTAAAGGTGCTGCTGAATTGCTGTCCAGAAAGGTTGTGCCAGTTTGTCCTCTTGCCAGCCTGTTACTCAGACCTTTGCCAGGAGAAGTGGGAAAGCACGGATTAGGTGAAAAACTGGACCTGTCTATTTAGCTTCAGCTGTGCACAGACACACAGAGACACCCTGTGGCTGTCTAGACCAGAACACTCACTCTTTCTTGGAAGCATGTCTTCGCCCCCTGCTTTCCCTACCACAGCCAATGTTACCAGACACCCTATAGTATTCACAGCTGATGAGAACCAATGGGGCCTTCAACCTTCGGCTCATCCTCTCATTTTCTTCCTTGTTTTTTTCCCATAAAAGTCTTACTTTCCTTTCCTTTTTTTTTAAATTCTGTCTTTCCCAAAGACTTCCCATTTTGTCTCATCTACTCCTCTCCTCCTCTGTCTGTCCCCTTCCTATTCTCCTTGTTTTATCAAGTCTTTCCTTTGAATGGTTACTTTATGGACCGGAAGTTTAATTTGTAGATTGTCTCTCTGTAGTTAATAAAGCTTTATGTACATTAAAAAAATATGATAAAGGTTTTTAATGTCCACAATAAAATAAAGAAATCCTTCAAGTTAACTACAAAAAGGCAAATAACCCAACTAAGAGACTTGAATAAACATCTCTCCAAAGAAGATATACACATGGTCAGAAAACACATGAAAAAATAGTCAAAATAATTTGCCATTAGGGAAATGTAAATAAAAACCACAATAAGATACTATTTCACACCCTTTAGAATGGCAGCCATTTAAAAAATTGAAAATTCCAAGAGTTGGACAGGATGTAGAGAAATAGGACCACTCATTCATTGCTGCTGGCAATGTAAAATGGTGCAGCTGCTATGGAAGACAGTTTGGAGGTTCATCAGAATGTTAAGTGTAGAATTACCATATGACCCAGCAATTCCACTACTAGGTATAAACACTAAAGAACTGAAAACAGGGACACGAACAGATATTCGCACAACAATGTTCAAAATGGTATTATTCACAATTGGTAAAAGATGGAAGCAACCAAAGTATTCCACAACTGATGAACAGATAAATAAAATGTGGTATATACATAGAATGGAATATTACTTAGCCTTAAAAAGGGATGACATTCTAATACATGTGACAGTGTGGATGAACCTTGAAAACATCATGTTAAGTGAAATATGCTAGTCACAAAAGGACAAATATTGTATGAGCTCACCGATATAACATAATTAGGACAAGCAAAATCATAGAGACAATATCTCAAATATAGTTACCAGGGGGTGGAGTGGGGATGGGGGTGGAAAGTTAGGATTAAAATGTACACATTTGGAAAGGTGGAAATGTTTTGGTAATCTGAACATAATTAACAGCACTGAAATATATGTCTGAATGTGGTTAAAAGGGAAAATGTTTGGTTTTATATAGGATAATAGAATGAAAATTTTAAAAATAATCCATGGAACTGCACTATACATACCATGAGCCATAGGTTAAACCGTAGATTATAGTTAATGGTATAATTATAAAAATGTGCTGTAATCAGTTATAATAAATGTTCCACATCAATGCATTGTGTTAATAATAAGGTGGTATATGAAAATCCTGTATTATGTGCATGATTGTTCTGTAAACTCACAACTTGTTTAATAAAAAATACATTGATATACATATGTGCCCCCCCAAAAAAAATAATAATATAAGATCTGACGCAAATATGTCAAAATATTCAGATATGGCAAACCTGGATGGTAAAGGAAAAAATTGACAATTTTTTTCATTTTTATTGAAGACATCAAGGGACCTGAGAAGAGCAGCAGATTTATTTAAGACAAAACATTTTATTTTCCTGTCTGGACAATCAATACAGGGAAGTATAAACATGTTTGAAACCCAAAAAATTTGTCTTATCAAAAAATCACAATAAAGCTACCTAAGGTCACTAAGCTGGAAGTAGAACAGAGCAAGCTCAGTCCTGGGTGAGTGCTGGGCAGCTGTGAGTAGGGCCAAGGCCACAGTGTCAAATGTCAAACTTCATGAGAGGGCATCAATTTATAAACAAACCAGGAGCCTATTGTTCTTATAATTCCTATAAGTAATGATCATATCCAAATTGAAAACTAGACAGATTAACCATGAAGTCTTCAGAGACATTTTGTATATGTTTCATGATTTATTTTTTAGGGAATTGTGCAAGGTCTAATTATACAAGCTGTTTGTTCTCTTCATTAGCTTTTGAGTTTCAGCAAGTATGGGTTTTCTTAAGCTTTTTTGACTATTAAACTCAGCCAAATTCACACTCATAGAGGAAGTAAAATTCTAGTGTACAGCCTTACAGCAGATCTCCAAGCTACCTAAATCAATGGGGTAATCACAAGCATTCTGTCGGCTGCTATATGACTTTTTTCTTTCCTCCTGCAAATAGCTATAGCAGCATTAATATCAACACAGTCCTCTAAACAGACTTAACCTGTTTAACTGTACTTACTCACCTGAACAAGATCCTTTTGCCACCTTGTAAAGGTGAAGAGATGAGAGGGTGGAAAGGACAGACTAGTAATATAAATAAATATATACCATCTTATATTATTCAACACTTTCCAATTTTCAAAGAACTTTTACACAGTTGATCTCTATAACTCAATGAGGAGGCAAAAGAGGTATTATTATCCCCACTATACAGCTGAGGAAAACTGAGGCTCAGGCAAGTTAAAGTGACTAGCCCTTTCTGACCCTTCTCCAGAACTCTTTCTACTAAGCCAGATGTCTAGCTGGCTCAAACCAACAAATTGCTACCATACCTTTCTCCCACAGTTAATGGTTGCCCAACATATCCAATTCCTATAGATGTTATGGATATCAATCTTTCCCTAATCTCTCTTCCCCCCGTTGGCCTTCCGCAGATCTGAATTTCCATCATTAGAGGCACTTATCTGGCTACTGAGCTGGACTTCACAGGATGAACCAATTTGTTTTCTTCAGATACCTACATTAGAATCCACTGGGGATATGTTAAATATGTCACTCTTAGGCATCATCCAAGATGTATGGAATCAGATTCTCTTGTGGGGATTTTCAGGAATTTTTATTTTTAACAAGCTCCCTGTGTGCTGTTCCCAGCTGTAAAGTTGATAGTTACTGACTTGAGTTTGGAATGTTTTGTGCCAGAGAATAATAGTGAAAGGGTTATTTTAAGAAGGCAGCCTTGAAAGCAATGTTTAGGATGGACTGGAGAGTAAGGAGACTGGGGTCAGGAGAACTGGTTAATGATAATTGTAGTCCCCACCTTGAAAAGCAGAATAGGAGGGAAGGGTAAATATGAGAAGAGAAATAAAAACTACAAAGGACATAACATAAGTCAATGTAATTTCTTCTCTTTCTCTCCAAAAAAAATGTTTGTACTTATCGTGGATTTTCTTTTTCACTTCACCTAGGCTCCCTTACCTACTAAGAGCCTTAGTTAATTCTGTGGCATATTTCACAGTGTCACAGCTCAGCTTCTCTCTCTGTGCATGTGCAGCACTTCATAAAAGGGGATTAAGCCACAGTTTATGCAAGACAGCATAATTGTCCCCTGTGACTAAAATTTAGTTCCATTGCTAAATTCATTTAGATTAAAAAAATAAAAGTAGGTGAATTTCCAATACTGATGTGCAGAGCATTTCTAATTCTTTTCTAAAACTATAACTCTTCAGCCTTTTAATGTGTGCCGGAGAAGTTCTTGAGAGCATCACTTTCCAAATCATTCTTTGTGACCCACCATTTTGTTCCATACAAGCTGAAACCCAATGAATGAATGAATTAGAAAAGTTCTCATTTTCATTTGTTTTCTTCATATTTTCTCTCATTTCCTCTTTTTTTTCTCTCACCCCCTTCCTTTTGCTCTCTCTGCCTTTCACTTTCTCTCTCTCTCTCTCTCTTTCTCTCAATATGAAACAGTCAAATGGTGGTAAAGTATTGTTCTTGAATGTTTTAAGTTTTCACCTTTCTGAAACAGATGGTTAGAAATTACATCAGACTAGAAATTAGAATACCTTCATTCAATTAACAGCTTTACCACTAACTTGCTATAGGACCTTGAATAATTCAGGTGTCCCTTCTGACCTTCATCTGTTTTCTTCATCTGTAAAATAAGGAGAATGAACTAGCTACTGTCCATGGTCCTCTCCAATCCAAATATTCAACAATTCTAAGTTGACTTCTCTGTAACTCTTTCAGCAATATGAGAGTTTTTAAGTCTCCAGATCCAAATTACCATTTGGTTCATTTGAGTTGAGAGTATTTAAAAAGTCACTAAGAGTGTCCACTAGAGTCTTATGCTCCAGCAAGGAGCTATAACAAAATTGGTTTAACTATTTAACAGTCTGCTCACACATATTTTGCACTGCAACTTGTTTAATCAGGTTGAATTATGTCAGGAGAAACTAGACATTTCATATTACCCAAATGTTCTTTAATCAGATCTGGAGAAACTAGACAAAGTAGAAGAATGTGAGTGAAATAAGCAGTCATCTTCGCATCTGGTCACATCAAAGAAGTGTCCTCACCTTTCTCCTCAAACCACCACACTCAACAAGAAATACGTGCTGATGCCAGCAACCCAAATGGCACTGCCTTAGCAGCACTAAGATAAACAGCCTTTCTAGAGCTAGCTAAAGAGATAAGGCCATTGATAGAAGGAGCTGGGTTAAGTTGCTATGAATCCTAATAGTTATATCAGCAAATGGGTTTGAGTTTCATTTGCTTTTTTACTTTGGTTTTTCAAAAAAATGCATTGATGTTAACCATGTTACATAATTAAAGCCCCATAACCTGGTGGCCATAGTCCATTTTCCAGTGATTAGGCAGCACTCATATTATCTCTTAGTTCAAGGTCTACCATAAGTTGAACTACCATGCATTCATTCTTTCATTCGATAAATGTATTCTAAAAGCCTACTATGTACCAGGTACTGTGCAAGGAGCTGGGAACACTGTGGGGGAAATACAGAAACAGTCACTGCCCTCATGATGCAAAACAACTATCAGGAGTGGAGAATGGGAGATGGTAATCAAATATTCCACAGGAATGAAAAGTAATATACATTATACATATTTTATATATATACATACACGCACAGATTTGGAAGAATCAAAGTATATACATTCAAATATTAATGGTAGTAATTTCTGGGTAGTAGGATTATGTGATCCTTTTTTTCTCTATTTCTTTAAAATGTTTTATATATTCTCTGATTTTTTTGCAAGCTTACACTTTTATAATGGGAAAAAGTAATTCCATTTGTAAAAATGTCATGCTTTTGAAGATTTATTGACATGGTAAAATGTAATATATTGCTAAATATTAAAAAGCTACAGAACAGCACATATGATATGCTTTCATTTTTGAATATATAATGCAATAATAAGAGAACGGAAGAGTATAAACCAAAATACTAATAGCAATTATCTTTGGTGCAATAATAGGTAATTTTTTTCCTTTACACTTTTTTATATTACCCTAATGTTCTGCTTTGAGCACATATAAACTATTTTTAGCCTTAAAATAGCACCTTCTCTAGGAAGCCTTACCTGAAGATCAGCATTCTCACCCCACACATATCCCTCTGTGAACACTTATAAAAGTGGTTAGACATGTCACCACTTTAACACAAAGCATAATATTCATTATTAGGCATCTTTTTTCTTGTGAGCCCTGTGAAATCAAAGTATTTTATTTCTTTCATCCACACTAACATTTGGTCATGATCAGTAAATAGCAGCAGCTTCATTGATTACCCTCAAATCCTAATATCATGTGCTGTTATTAGTGTTTAGGGATGGATTGTGAGTTTTGCAAGTAGTAAAACTGCCCTATACCCTATTCCCAGCTCTTTCCCGGCATGCCAATTAACTTCATTTTCTGACACACAACACATCTCCTAAGGGTTGGAGCTCTCTTTTTTTTGAAGCAGTTTAACTGATATGTATTCACATACCATACAATCCATGTAGGGTGCACAATCAATGGCTTTTAGTATAATCACAGAGTTGTGCATTCATCACCGCAATCAATCTTAAAGCATTTTCATTACTCCAAAAAGAAAAATCACATGCCCTTTAGCAATCACTTCTCAGTCCTTCTATCCCTCTGTCATATCTTTTCTTTTAATGGTCAAAAAACTTATATTTAGGTTTCTATATTTTATATTAGGTGACTCAGTGGCCAGAGTTCTTGCCTGCCATGACAGAGACCTGGGTTCAATTCCCAGTGCCTGCCCATGAAAAAAAAAAAAAACAAAACTTATCTTTAGAACTTTCCAGGGAACTCAGTTTAGATAATCCCAACTTTGTTGGCAATATCCAAAACGTCACAGTCAGAAGCCAGTTGAACATATGCCTTCATCTCTCCATCAGGCCTAATCATGGTGCTGACCTTGGCCACATCAAGGTCATAGAGCTTCTTCACAGCATGTTTAGTCTGGTGCTTGCTGGCCTGGACACCCACAATGATCACAAGGGTTTCGCTGTCTTCAGTCTTCCCCATGACTGGTTCAGTGGTCAGAGGGAACTGGATGATAGCATAGTGGTCAAACTCGTTTCTCCTGGGGGTGCCCTTCCAAGAATATTTGGTCTGTCTTCTGAGAGGTAGGGTCTTGGCCCAGTGGAGTGTGGGCAAAGTGCAGATCTTCTTTATTTTGTGGCTGTGGATGCCCTTCAGTACTGACTTCCTGGCTTTCAAAGCCTTTGCTTTGGCTTCAGTTTTAGGAGGGTGTATTCATTAGGGTTCTTTAGAGAAACAGAATCAACAGAGAACACTAGCAAATATAAAATTTGTAAAAGTGTCTCTCATGACCACAGGAATGCAGAGTCCAAAATCCACAGGGCAGGCTGTGAAGTCGACGATTCCGATGGAGGGTCTGGACGAACTTCACAGGAGAGGCTTGCCAGCTGAAGCAAGAAGAAAACTGTCTCTTCTGAATCCTCCTTAAAAGGCTTCCAGTGATTAGATTAAGCATAACTCATTGCAGAAGATACTCCCCTTTGGCTGATTACAAATGGAACCTGCTGTGGATGCAGGTGACATGATCATGATTTAATTCTATGAAATGTCCTTATCACAACAGACAGGCCAGTACTTGCCCAACCAAACAAACAGGTACCACTACCTGGCCAAGTTGACACATGAACCTGACCATGACAGTCCACCCCCAGTCAACTTGGCAGCTATACATGCCACCTTAAACCATACCTAATCTCTAAATAAAAAACAATAAAACACACATTTTTTCTTTCACCTAACAATACTCAACTGTCCTGCATCTAACTGGAAACACATTGAATCTCTCCAGAATAGGGTGCAAATCCTTGGGTAATATTCATTCTTAAACTTGATATTTTACAAGTTAAATAGTATAACATGAACAAAATAGCATTACAGTCCTCGTCTCTGTAACTGATCATGTGGTCAAAGTTCATATTTATCACTACCTTCTTCCACTACCCATTCCATGTTCCCTTTACCCTCAGCAAGCACTTCAGCTGGCCATGTTTCTTTGGCTGGTGGCGTGACACAACCCTTCATTACTGAAGTTTCAGACCCATTGGTAGTCCTGTCTGGATTGAGTTGTTGCAATTTTCCATTGATTTTAATCACAGGGCATGGTAGTACTAAAAGACACCCTAAGGAATCTCCTATATTCCAAGAAAACTCTTCTTTACCTCCATTGTGTAGTTGCACTCCTATTTCCCCTGATAGTTGGGTCAATCACCCCAGACAACAATGCAATCCCCTTCTTGGCTTGTTGATCCAGGGGCATGAGAAGCCCAAGGTGACCAGGTGGCAGTACTGGATTCCAGTTCAATGGAATCATTGTTGTTTCTCCTGGTGGAAGCACCCCCCCCCCCATTTGGAACTAAAACCTGTAGACCATCAGAGCTCAGGGTTTAGGGACAGGAAGCAAAAATTTTCCTAGTGTATCACTAGGGGTAATAGTGAGTGGTGCCACTCCATTTCCACCCCTTGATTCCTGGACCCATGGATCCTGTCTATGGGAGAAACAGCACCATTCAACGGACACTGATTCAGTGCATATACAGTTTCATGGAGAACATTACCCCAGCCTTTCAAGGTACTGCCACCTGGTTAGCACCATAACTGAGTTTTCAAAAGGCCATTCCACCACTCTATCAATACAGTTGCTTCTGGATGATGGGGAACATGGTAAGACCAGAGAGTTCCATGAGCATGTGCCCATTCCTGCACTTCATTTGCTGTGAAGTGTGTTCCTTGATCAGAAGCAATTCAATGTGGTATACCATGATGATGGATAAGGCATTCTGTAAGCCCATGGATGGTAGTTTTGGCAGAAGCATTGTGTGCAGGGAAAACAAAACCATATCCAGAGTATGTGTCTATTCCAGTTAGAACAAATCACTGCCCCTTCCATGAAGGGAGTCGTCCAATATAATCAACCTGCCATCATGTAGCTGGCTGGTCACCTCAGGTATGGTGCCATATTGGGGGCTGAAGTGTAGGTCTCTGCTGCTGGTAGATTGGGCACTCAGCAGTGGCTGTAGCCAAGTCAGCCTTGGTAAGTGGAAGTCCATGTTGCTGAGCCCCTGCATAACCTCCATCCCTACCACCATGAGCCCACTGGGCAATGACACTTTGTTCATGAGCCCATTGAGCAATGAAAGAAGTTGCTGGGGAAAGAGGCTGACTGGTTTCCACAGAACGGGTCATCTTATCCACTTTATTATTAAAACCTTCCTCTGATGAAGTCACCCTCTGGTATGCATTCACATGAAACACAAATATCTTCATGTTTTTAGCCCACTCAGAAATGTCTACCCACATACTTCTTCCTCAGACCTCTTTGTCACATATTTTCCAATTATGGTCTTTCAAAGTCCCTGACTATCCAACCAAACCATTAGCAATAGCCCATAAGTCAGTATACAAAACAGCCCTTCTGGCCAGTTTTCCTTTCAAGCAAAATGAACAACCAGGTACACTGCTCAAAGTTCTGCCCACTGGGAGGATTTCCCCGCACCACTGTCCTTCAAGGACACTCCAGAAAGGGGTTGTAGTGCTGCAGCTGTCCACTTTCGGGTGGTACCTGCATATTGTGCTGAACCACCTGTAAACCAGGCCCGAGTTTTCCCTTCCTCAGTCAATTCACTGTAAGGAACTCCCCAAGAATCCATAGCTCTGCTCAGGGAAAGAGAAGGTAATGTGGCAGGAGTGGAGACCATGGGCATTTGGGCCACTTCCTCATATAACTTACTTGTGCCTTCAGGACCAGCTCAGGCCCTATATTGTATATACCATTTCCATTTTCACAATAGAGTGCTGCTGTGCATGCTCAACTCTATGGCTTGGTGGGTCAGACAACACCCAGCTCATGATAGGCAACTTAGGCCTCATGGTAACTTGATGGGCCATGGTTAAGCGTTCAGTCTCTACTAAGGCCCAGCAGCATGCCAAAAGTTGTTTCTCAAAACAGGAGTACTTATCTGCAGTAGGTGGCGAGGCTTTGCTCCAAAATCCTAAGGGTCTGCGTTGTTATTCTCCTGCCAAAGTCTCCAAAGAACATCTCTATTTGCCACTGACACTTCCAGCACCATTAGATCTGCTGGATCATATGGCCCAAGTGGCAGAGCAGCTTGTACAGCAGCCTGGACCTGTCGCAGAGCCTCCTCTTGTTCTGGTCCCCACTCAAAATTAGCAGCATTTCTGGTCACTCGATAAATGGGCCGGAGTAGCACGCCCGAATGAGGAATATGTTGTAGCCAAAATCCAAAGAGACCAGCTAGGCATTGTTCCTCTTTTTTGGTCGTAGGAGGGGTCAGATGCAGCAACTTATCTTTCAGCTTGGAAGGGATATCTTGACATGTCCCACACCACTGGGCATCGAGAAATTTCACTGAGGTGGAAGGCCCCTGTATTTTTGTTAGATTTATCTCCCATCCTCTGACATGCAAATGCCTTACCAGTAGGTCTAGAGTAGTTGCTACTTCTTGCTCATTAGGTCCAATAACATATTATCAATAAAATGGACCAGTGTGATGTCTTGTGGGAGTAAGAATTGTTCAAGGTCCCTAAGGATAAGATTATGACATAGGGCTGGAGAGTTGATATACCCCTGAGATAGGACAGTGAAAGTACAATCTTCACCTTGCCAGCTGAAATCAAACTATTTCTGGTGGTCCTTACTAATAGCTATTGCGAAAAAAGCATTTGCCATATCAATAGCTGCATACCAGGTACCAGGGGATGTATTGATTTGCTCAAGCAATGATACCACATCTGGAACAGCAGCTGCAATTAGAGTTAACTTATGATAATCCACTGTCATCTTCCAAGACCCATCTGTTTTCTGCACAGGTCAAATAAGAGAGTTAAGTGGGGATGTGGTGGGAACCACCACCCCTGCATTCTTCAAGTCCTCAAGAGTGGCAGTAATCTCTGCAATCCCTCCAGGAATCCGGTATTACTTCTGATTTACTATTTTGCTCAGTAGGGGCAATTATAGTGGCTGCCACTTGGCCTTTCCCACCATATTAGCCCTCACTGCACGAGTTAGAGAGCCAATGTGGGGATTTTGCCAGTTGCTCAATATGTCTATACCAATTATTCATTCTGGAACTGGGGAAATAACTACAGAATGGGTCTGGGGGCCCACTGGACCCACTCTGAGATGGGCCTGAGCTAAAACTCCATTGATCACCTGCCATCCATAAGTCCCCACTCTGACTGGTGGACCAGAGTGATGTTTTGGGTCCCCTGGAATTAATGTCACTTCTAACCAGTGTCTAATAATCCCCAAAATATTTGATCATTTCTTTTTCTCCAATGCACAGTTGCCCTGGTAAATGGCCATCGGTCTCCTTGGGGAAGGCTTGGAGGAAGATTAACGGTATAAATTTCAGGCAATGTAACAGGGTTCTCCCCCAAAGGAACCTGGCCTCCCCTTTATTTGAGGGGCTCTGGGTCTGCAAACTATTTCAAATCTGGAAATTGATTAAGGGGTCATGACTCTGTGTTTGTAATTCAGGTTTGACTTCTGTTCACTTGACCTAGAACTCTTTTGTTTATACAGCTCAAACAGGAATTTAGTAGACTGCCTTTCTATTGTTTCTAGGTACCCCATGATTTACTAGATAACACCACAAATCTCTGCAATTCATATACTTTTGACGCCTGCTTTGAATTTGCTGTCTATTATAACAGCCACGTCTACCCTGTCTTTGGCAATTAAGTGCTGCCACCTGGCTTCTGCCCACTCGGGATCCCATCATCCCCATTGTGTTTAAGGATTCTTGCTCAGTGACAGCAGTTCCTACAGTAATATCTGACCTACAGAGAAGTGCAACCACAGAGCTCTTCAGGGATGATGGTGCTAGTCTCACAAATTTATTTCTCACTGTTCTGGTAAAAGGTGCATCCTCCAGACATTCCTGGGGTGTAAGAGCAGACTTTGCATGATAAATCCACTCTAACATTCCAACCTCTCTAAGCCTCTGGATCCCCTCATCTACATTATACCAGGGAAGTTCTGGCATTTCAACCTCAGGTATTATTGGTCACCTTTTGATCCATGTTTCAACCAACCATCCAAGCAAACTGTTAATACCTTTCTGATCCCCTCAAGCTATAACATTGAGTGCAGAATCTCTGCTTAGTGGGCCCATATCAATAAATTCAGCCTGATCCACCCTTATATTCTTCCCACCATTATTCCACACCCTTTAAATCCATTGAGACACATGTTCCCCTGATTTCTGTTTATATAAATTGGAAAACTCACACAGTTCTTTTGGAGTTCTTTTAGAGTGTAACCTACCTCCTCATGTGTGATACTTTGTATCTCACCTTTAGGGGTCTGTTGGGACTTTAGTCTAGTTACAGGTCTGGAAGAAATGAGGGGTGGTGGGGTGGGTCATGGAAAGTATTAGAAATATCTTCCAAGCCATTTGCTTCAGGGCCTTCATTTACAGTTTCATCTGATGAAACAGGATTAATCACTCTAGGGCTAATCCCTTCAGGGAGAGGTTGGGTGGCCAACTCCTCAATGCAGGCTGGAGGTGGGGCAGTTATGTCCTCAAGGCAAAGTATTACAGGGTTATCTAGAGAAGACTCTGCATGACCTAGGGTTTCAACCTCACCCCCGACATCATTATCAATCCATATGTCACCATCCCATTTTTCAGGGTCCCATTCTTTATTAGTTAGGGTTCTCTAGAGAAACAGAATCAACAGGGAACACTTGTAAATATAAAATTTATAAAATTGTCTCACGTGACCGCAGGAACGCAGAGTCCAAAATCCACAGGGCAGACTGCGAAGCCGACGACTCCGATGGAGGGTCTGGATGAACTCCACAGGAGAGGCTCACCAGCCAAAGAAGAAATGGGGCCTGTCTCCTCTGAGTTCTCCTTAAAAGGCTTCCCATGATTAGATTTAGCATCACTAATTGCAGAAGATACTCCCCTTTGGCTGATTACAAATGGAATCAGCTGTGGATGCAGTTGACGTGATCATGACCTAATCCTATGAAATGTCCTCATTGCAATAGACAGGCCAGCGCTTGCCCAATCGGATAAACAGGTACCACAACTTGGCCAAGTTGACACATGTCCCTAAGCATGACACATTCCTTTCCAATCAATGCCCTCACTTTAACAGCAGACACCATCCAACATTGAGATTTCAGTTTATGTTGTAAAGTTGTTACTCTAACAATAAGATTCTTAGTCTGATTTTCAGAGATCTCATGTCTACAGCTATAAGAAATAAGATTTTCCTTCAGGATACTCATAGAAACTTCTACATCTGTCTGATGGCACTTAAGCTTCTTGTTTGAAGCCTTCAGCCCATCCCTTTCACTCATTAATGTAGCCAGTGTATCTAACAACAACAAGCCAACATCTCTATACCTCTTATTTCCACAAAACTCTGTAAAGGTGTCAAAAACGTTATCCCCCAGAGTCTGGCTTCATACAAGTGAAGCATTAGGAGAATTGAATGGTGATATTTTGACTATCTCTTTTGCCAACTCACTCCATGGATTGGGAGTGTCATTCTGATTATGAGAATCAGAGCCCTTAGTGCCTTTGAGTCCAGTCAGAGTAGAAAACCTTCATAAAAACCCATTTTTAAGATTCTGCTTCTTAAGAACCACTCCTGGTATCAAGATGTATTAGTTAGGGTTCTCTAGAGAAACAGAAGCAACAGGAAATACGCACAAATAGAAAATTAATAAAAGTGTCTCATGTGACCATGGGAACGCAGAGTCCAAAATCTGCACGGTAGGATGTGAAGCTGACGATTCTGATGGAGAGTCTCTACAGGAGAGGCTTGCCAGCTGAAGCAGGAAGAGATTTGTGTCTTCTGAATCCTCCTTAAAAGGCTTCCAGTGATTAGATTAAGCATTATTCATTGCAGAAGACACTCCTCTTTTGCTGATTACAAATGGAATCAGCTGTGAATGCAGCTGACATGATCATGATTTAATTCTATGAAATGTCCTCATCGCAACAGACAGGCCAGCACTTGCCCAACCAAACAAAACAGGTACCACCACTTGGCCAAGTTGACACTTGAACCTCACCATGACAGAGGGGTAGAGGATTCCTTGTTTGCTTTTGACACCATCTTTATGAAAACCTGTCATAGTCTTTTTTTTTTTATCATGAAATATAACATATATACGGAAAAGCAATAAATTTCCAAGTGCATTTTAACAAGTAGCTATAGAACAGATTTTAAAGTTTGGTATAGTTATCATTTCACTGTTTTTTGTTTTTTCTTCTAGCTGCTCCAAGACACTGGAGACCACCAGAAATATCAATATAATGATTCTGCAGTCATACTCATTTGTTAAGTCATATCTTCTCTGTTATGCTCCTCCTTCTCTTTAAATAACATATATGCATAAAAGCAATAAATTTCAAAGTACATCTCAGCAATTATCATAGAGCAGATTTCAGAGTTTGGTATGAGTTACAGCACCAGAATTTTAGGTTTTTATTTCTAAGTGCTTTAAGGTACTGGAGGTTAAAAGAAATATCACTATAATGATTCAGGGCTCATACTCACTCATTTGTTAAACACAACCTTCTCTGTATAACTCCACCATCACCTTTGAGCTTTCTATCCCACTCTTTAGGGATATTTGGGCTATGCCTATTCTAAGTTTTTCATGTGGAAGGGGCTATTGATAATATGGGGTAGGGGAATGGAGCTCATTTTTAAACCAACTGTTTTGCTACTGCATCCCATCAAGGTTCACTGTGAAAAGGAGAACCAGCAGATGAAATAGAAGGAAAGAGCTCATTATTTTAGAGCATAATTTATTGCCTGCAGGATTCCTGAGTCAATGTGTTAAGAAGGAAATGAAATTCAGAGAACATTAAGCCTGGAAGGGAAGTGAGAGAGAAGCTCCAGTGTACTGATAAAGAAACCAAATACAGAGATAAAAAATATATCCCCTGGATCCTACCTACAACAAGTTGGGGCAGAGTTACTTTTCTCACTGCAGCACCCTGAAAGATAAATTTAAATAGAAAATAATCTACACAGGAGGAGGGGACAAAAATGATAGAGGAGAATTCACATTTGACTCTGATTCTGTTATTATTTGAATCTTTTAATTGGAAACTGTACAGTATTTGTGGATTAGTTATTAATGTTCAAACCTAATAAAGAAACACCATTTTAAAGTACAAATACCTGGCAAACAAAACCAATTTTAAAAATAGCGTCTGTTTTCTGGACAAATTTCTGGGACTACTTGTCTGACTTCTTATCAAATCATGCAACGCCCTCCAGCAACAAAGCTTGGTGGTTAAGGGAGTGGTCTTTGGGAACAGACAGATTCAAGTTTGGGTGGAAAATTTGCTTCTTACTAACTGTGGGATTTGTGCAAGTTAATTAACCTTTGTCCCTCTGTTTCCTCGGCAGTAAAAGGGAGATAAAAATTTTATATAGTTTACAGTGACACCATAAGAATTAAACAAGATGACCCATATAAAGTCCTTAGAAAAACCCCTGGAGCAGAGAGAGGCTGTTGGAGGTGACTGTGGGCTAGACACAAGCCACTTCCAACTCAGTTGCTTTATTCAGGTGGGTGTTCTTTCCTAGAATGGTCTTTCCTCTCCTACTCTCTAACACAAGCCTAAAATTTCTTCCAGACTCAAGATGCACCTCTCCATCATTTTCCGTAAAACATTTGTCATGAAAATATCCTCCCTGTCCAAATTGTGACTATTTATTGGGAAGATGGCAGTAATGTTTACATGTGTGAGCAAACACAGTAAGAGAACAAGAGGAAGAGGAAAGCATCTGAACTTTGGAGTTAGAACGTTCTCACTGAAAATTGCAAATCAACCAGCTACTGGCTATGTGATCTGCAACAAATCACCTTGAATTCTCTGAACCTTCATTTCTTCATCTGTTAAATAAGTACCACGAGTAAATTTCTTCTCTTAGGGACAGTGCAATATGGAAAAGCATTAAGGCTAAGAGTAAGCAAAAAGAACGGGCAAGGCAAGAAAGGGGCAGAATCCTGGATAGGCAAAAGGACTGGGGGAGGTGAGATGGGCTAATGAAGATGGACAGAGCTCTGTGGAAGGAAATAGTAGGCTAAATGCCCACTGTGAGGAGAAAAATTCCATCAGTGATGCCACAGGAAGTTTGATGCCCCCAGACTGATGAAGATAGCAGTTTCTATCAGTGAGTCCAACAGATAAGCTTGGCATCAGTTAAGAAAGGACCTGAATGGGGGAGAAAAAGGTAAGAACTTAGCTTTACAAGCACCAACAGACAGTTTAGCTGGGATGCTTAGTTATAAGCTGTGTAACTAGGGACAGTTTTACATTGAATTCAGATGTTCAGTGATTAAGGCATAATATGATGGCAATTGTTTTAGGCTCTCTAGCACATTTTTTACTTCCCTACTGCCATCTCTTATTTTTTAAATAAATCATGTCATATGCACCCCTGGACCCATCCTTACCTGGGCACACAGAGATTGACACATACCCAGATCTGGCCAATCAGGATGCCCTAAATCCAGGAACACAATTCAAAATATTTTATAACCAGCACCACAAGAGGGCTAGCAGTCAGGATGGGTGCCTGCCCTAAATAATCAGTATGGCCATAGTGGTACATACTGGCTGAACGCTGGCCTGGTCCATTCCCCTGGACATGTGATGAGTTAGTGGTAGGCCCAGGACCCAGCAGGGTCAAGTGGTCCTTCTCTGGGAATGATAAATGAGCCTTAGGAAAAAGGAGCAAAACTCTTTATATTAGGATAACTAAGATATGACACCTGAGATGAGAGCAGAATGAAAACAATCAGAGACAGGCAGAATGTGAAATGAGAAGAGAGAATACCCTGATGATATGTGTTTTGATTCCCAAAGTCCCTGGGTCCTGAAGTGCCTTCTTTAATTTTGTGGTCTACACCATTATCCTTCCAAGTTGAGTGAGACATTCACCTCTTTTATTTTTCCTTAAGCTTGTTGGGTTGTCACTTATTATTGAGGACTTTTTACTGTGGCAAAACTTAGTGTTCATAAGAAGAGAGTATGTACCAAATTAATTACAGTAGAATGACAAGGAGCCATTAGAAAGAGAAAATCAGAAAGATCCTGAACTGGGGACTTGATCTTCAGTGAAAAAATTTTCACCCACACCACATTTTTGCCACTGGTAGTAGTTAACCTCAGGTGAGCACCAACTGGAAACTGTGCCCAGGAGGCCTCACAGTGTCCCTTCTGTGTCACTGCAACTCTATCCCATGCCAACTTCCCCTCAGGCCCTAGGAGTTTGGCCTACTTCAAATAAAAATGCACTTTCTCCTGTACTGCAGCATCACTGACATCAGGTTGTTTCAAGTATGCAAATTCCAGTGTGACAAGTGATTACTCTCTTAGCATTCCCAAGAATGGAGGTTCTGTGTTTTGCATGCAGTAAACACTCAATGACTGCTTATATCATAAAACAGTGGCCACATATCACAACAGGAATCTCACCAGTCTCTGATCTAGGCAGGTTGTATTTCACAGTGTCTAAGGCTTGCTGATGTCCATGCAGGCCAACAACATTGACTTATTAGGCCAAATCCCCATTGACCAAAGCTCAAGTGATCAAAACCCATGAATGAGTCAGACCCACTTCTGGGTAATCATAATCATGAGCACTGAGTAGGAAAAGGTCAGCTGAGGTTATGAAAGTGTCTCATAGGATCTTTGCATTTATATATATGTATATATATAAACCTTAATATGCAAATGTCAAAAATGCAGAGCTTAGGAGGAGCCTGTGTAGAGAACAGTTTTGGGTAATTCCATCTGGAAAAGTTCATTGTAATGGTCAGACAAACCAGTGAAACATTACTAGTCTTACAAGTACTTATTGCTTATTATAAGGATATGCCAAAGGGCAACTGATAAGGCAAAAAAAAATGTGGGCTGGATGGCCCATTATAAGGCAAGATCCCATGGGCATGTATAGAATGGGAAGGAGGACATCACACCCACCTTCTCCCAGGCCATATGAAGTCTGACCAGCCCCATTATGGCCCTCTAGACTGGGGAAGTTCTTTTCCTGCTCCAGATAAAAAGGGTCATTCACTGTCCATTTCTAATAGCAATAAACATTCAATAAATGTTAGCTATGTGCCAGACACTGTGCTAAGCATTGTATATACTGAATAAGCTAACATTAGGCAAAAACTTGGTGCAATATCTGACACTTAATAGGGGCTTAATAAATGTTAGTCATCATCATTATCATCATCATCATTTTTAATCTTCACAGCACTTCCATGAGGTAGGTTCTATTTGTTATGGTTATTTTATAGATTAGGAATTGGAGGCTTAGAGAGATTGAGTGAGTTGTACAATGTCATCCAGTAAGCAGAAGAACCAGAATTCTAAATGAGATGGACACCTGGCTCAAGAACTCCTAAGCATTATACCAAACTGCCACACTTTAGTTTAAAAAGGAGGTCCAAAAGACCCAGGGAGTAACCTCTAGCCTGTAATTTTTGTAAGACAGACTGTGTAAGCACAAACTTCTCACTCTCCCCCATCCTCTCCTCCAGTGCTTCTCAAACTTTACCATGCACAAAAGTCAACCAGAAGGCTTGTTTAAACACACATTGCTGGGCCCTATCCCCAGAGTTTCAGATTCAGAAGGTCTGGGGTGAGGTCTGAGAATTTTATTTCTAGCAAGTTTCCAAAATGTTCTGATGTTGATGGGCACCACACTATGACAACCCCTGCCCTACACTAGTTCTCAATTCATGTCTCTACCAATCATTGAAATAGGCCAACTTTTCAAAGTAGGCCAGAGCATCATTAGGTGTAAGTAGATAGTTACACACATCTGTCTCCCTCCTCAAATACTCTGATTGCCTTGAATATCTAATTCATTCATTCTACATGTAATTACCAAGTTCCTATTATGTAGCAGCCACAGGCATTAGGAATAAAGCCATGAATCCTGCAGAAATAATTATCCACCTGGAAGAACACTCAGCAAATGTTAACCAAATGAACACACAAAATGCACTAAGTTTCAAATTGGGGACAGGAACTATGAAGGAAAAGAACTGACTTCCACAAGAGAAAACCACACACACAAAAAAATAACTGTAGTGAAGATTTCTTGCTTTTGTCTATCCATTCCTCCCTGTCCATACCTTTCCTTTCTTTCCTGTCCCCCACCTACTGTAAATATTTCCCCCATAACTTTGGGAGAATGGCCTCAAAACAAGACTTACTTCAAACCCTAACCAGGCCAAGACAGACCCAAGAAAGAGAAATTAAGCAGTCTCTGGCTATGCCTCCTTTCATTCCATCCATATAGTAGAAGTCAGTCCCCAGGTAGGGAGAATGAGGACAACAAATAGTGAGACACTGAGCTGAGAGGTGGAAGGGACAGAAAAGAACCAAAACCCAGTAGATAATGTTTTATGTATCTGGTTTCAGTCATGCCTCAAGTCAACTCCACCCCTGGTTCCCTCTTTAAGAAGCCAATGGATTTCTTTTTATGCCTTATTTCATTATTTTATCAGAAATTGTGCAAATACAGGAACCTAATTTATATTTGGGGCTCCTGCTTCTTTGAAGAATAATTGAGTTGAGGACTGAAGAATGAGCAGGATGAGTAGCCATGAATATTAGAGCTGAAGGTTCCAGGCAGAGAGAAGATACTGTGGAACGACCTTGAGCCCAAAGGTGGGAAAGAGCTTCTTGCAGAACTGAGAGCAGGGAAGGTGCAGGGAACCAGTGTGGTGGGAAAGGTAGACAGGGAGCAGACCATGTGGAGGAATTTATAGCTCAATCTCTGTATATTTTTCATAACTATCAATAACATTTAATCTCATGATTTAAACTAAATTTTTTTGGTCAAATTTAATTTTCCTAGACACTTGTCCTAACTTAGAACACAAGTATCCCCTCACTAAGCTAGTTTCCAGTGTCTCCCTCACCCTTTTAATAGATACATTTCCTCCTGCATTAGGCAGATTCTGGGTCCAAATTCCCCTCATCCCAGACTAGAACAAAGCATACATCCTCTGGTTGCAGATGGCAGGGGACAGAATACTCAGAGTAATGCCTCTGTTCCAATAACTAAGTTTATGGAAAGTGACCCCAATGGGGCCAATTGCAACCAATATCCAACTCTAAATAATAGCAGTGGCCATATTCTCTCATCCATCCTCACCTTTATTCAGCTCTGCTTCACTGTTTCTCTAGATCAGATGTCAAGAGAATTTAAGGATATTGGAAAATGGTTACTGAGAAGTTCAAACACTTGCTCCATCTAAGGAAAGGACTTTCAATATTCTTTCCTCAGGTTTCCAAGTTTCCAGCCCCTAAAACACACATTATAAATTCTTGGAACCCTTAGAATCAGTTCTTTTAAATGAACAACTTTAGTGACAGAAATACTGGTAGTATCCAGAGCAGCAGTAGTAGTAATTGTCTCTTATAGCTGTTAGTGGGTGTCAGGCACTGGGCAGCACTGCCTCATAAACCTATGAGGTGGGTATTACATTTTCCCCCAATTTCAAATATAAAAATTGAGACTCACAGAGAAGTCCTTATGACTAAGGACACTCAGCAGGTAAAAGTCAGAAATGAGAATCAAACTCACATGCCAATGTATGTATCTATGGACACTGTTATGCAACCATTGTCAAGAAACTGTGCTGACTGGTGCATAAAGCAATTTAAATGAAGATAGCAACTAGCTTTAGGAATGAAAAATCCAAGTGAAATCAAACTAGTGAAGAACATACAGAGAGAGAGAGAAGTAAAATGCTGAACAAATGCGCACACCCTGTGGAAAATTTCCAACTAGTTGATCTGAACTTAGGACTCAGGAAAAACACTTTCTTCATTCTTTGGTTTTCACATGAAACTGGTGACCACTATGCCAATTATCTTCCATAATAATCTAACATCTGGCTGCAAGCCTTTCATTCCTCTGGTGAGCCCTTGACAATACAACTTTCTCATAAATGTCCACAGCTGCAAAAGCAAAAACAGAAACCTCCACAGCTTCTTAGTCATGTTATTGCTCCTAAGAATTTTGGCTCTACTCCTTACTAACTGGGTAATTTCAGTCAAATTACTTAACCTCCCTGAGCCTTAGTTCCCTCATCTGTGAAATTACCTTCCTTATGGGATGGCTGTAAGGAGTCCATGAAATAATTCATACACAGCAGTTGGCATTTAGCATAGTCCCTAGCACATAGTAAGCATTTAGCAAATTGTAGCTACTATTGTACATATTATAATATGATCTGCTCCAAGAAATTGTAGTGAATGAAAATCAGAATTTTTAAATAGATAAATTAGTTGATGATTATTAATAATATTAAGAAAATTTTCATTTTATAAGGATTGGCCATGATATTTTGTTGTTTTAGATAGAAAACTTTCTTAAAGCATTACAAATGTGACTTGGGTACCCAAATATTAATACAACTTTTAAAAGAGTTTGTGAGGTAGGGGTGTTACATTTGAATTATATGGTTTTAAAATTCTATGTCCATAAAAGATTTCTACAAGGGATAATAACATTTTCAAAAAGAGTCAAACATTTCTAGGGAAATAAAATGAGCTAAAAAATATTCCCTAACAATTGATCATGCAGGAGAATGATTAAAAGCAAAGTCTTCCAACTTCAAGCCAACTATAGAGGTGCCTTGTAAATAGCTGACTACTACCCAGTGTTGAATGGTGGAAACAATTTATTATAAGAATTGAACTTATAAGAAAAGAACTGTGAAGCCCTTTCGAGTGTCAATTTAGCTAGCTGATGGTTTCCAGTTGTTTGATCCAGCCAGCACTGGCCTGATTGTTACTGCAAGAATATTTCATAGATTTAAATCATTCCTCATTTGATTGCATCCATGGCTGATTACATCTACCATCAAAAAGGAGAGACTTCCTTCAGTGATGAGCAAAGGACACCTCATCCAATCATTTGAAGGAAGGCCATCAAGGGAGAACAGATGATTTCAGTTGTAAGAAAAAAGAATTTTCTGTCTCCATTTCATCTAGCCAGTTTCTTCTGGGGAATTCATCAATACCTTCATTAGAGTTCCAAAATTATGGACTGCCCTATGGAACTCAAACTAGCCAATTGCAATGCTCAGATGCACCAAATACTATACTAAATCTCTTAGTATTTACATTTGTGTATATGTGTTATTGTTGGATCTGTCTCTCCAGAGAACCTTGACTAATACAGATTTTGATACTGAGAGTGGTTCTTCAGAAACAAAATCTTAGGGATGATATTTCTGAGTTGGTGCTAGGGATTTTGGAATTGGTTATCTAATCTGATTAGATGCAAAGGCACTAATGGCTCTATTTCCATTGATTAAGAGGACACTTATACTCCATGGTATGACTCAGTAATAGAGATACACTAAACATTACCATTGGACACTGCTACTCAAATACTTATAAAATGCAGGGCTCTAGGTGATCGTGTATTTGACACCTTAACAAAGTTTTGTGAAGTGAAAAAGTATAATTATGCTGGCTACTTGTTCCCAAATGCACTGGGTACAGTTGTTAAAGAAAGGATAAACTCAGGGCTTCACATCCCCAGCTCAAGCACTGCATGGAAGGCATGAAAATTTCTGTGTGTGTCCTGAAAGAAACTCTTATCATAGCATCAGATTAGAAATTTCTGAAAACCACACCCACAGTCCCACTGTGCAAGTAGGTGAATTGCAGATAAACCTGTAAAGGTATACCCTGAGGAATCACTCATCCCTCCTCCACCTGAAGAGATCAACCCTGCTGTGCCTGATAAACTTGTAACTGCCTCCCTGAGGAACCAGCATCATATCCTCATCTGAAGAAATATACTTTTTTTTTTTACAAGTTGAAACTTTAGTGCAATGCCCTGAGGTAGTCAGCTTGCAAGACATGGCTAATTTTTCTAGTAATTCATCCCTACAACCCTTCTTTCTTTATGCCCTTAAATCATTCATTCAAGATTCAAAGTCTTAAGAGAGAGAAAAAGAAGGTGATTGCCACGGCTAGGTAATATGTCAGTTCCCTTGGATCAGAGAGCAGAAGGATTTGTCCTCTTTGGATTCAATGGAAGGATATGGGCAACTGGAAATTTACCTTCCCAGCAACACTACACAAAATGATGGAGAGCAGATCTTCCTAAAGAAATCAGAGTATTATTCAGAAGGAAAAATTTATGCTTGCTTGCAGCCATAAATAAACAAATAAAGTTATAAACAACACAGTTGGGGTAGGCAGATTTGTTTGTTATTTAATGAATTATTCAAGTCCTATGGTATGACAATAAAGACAATCCCAGAGCGATATCACTAGCCATCTAGAGCAATCTAGTGCAATCTTAATATCCTAAGCAGCTGTACATTAAGAAATTGATTCCAATGTGCTCTCTACAACTATATTCAATACACAAATGTCTAAGCACCTTGGTTGCAAGGCAAATCTCCATCAGGTCAGTGGGTCACTGTCTTCCTTTCCTCCCTATCTGAAGAAGAATAAAAAATGCAGGGGGTTCCATAGCTCTCAATAGAAGCTCCTAACTCTCAAATTTAGAATCTCTATATGTGCAGCTTCAGTTAACAAAAACCAATGGAATTAAATTAGGCAAAAATATCCATACCCTCTCCTAAGGTAGTTTTCAAAAAGAATCCAAAGCAAATGATGAGGACTTGGCAAGTCTCATCCTCAAATCCCACACACAAACATGGTATTTGGCATCAGTATACCCTTTGTTGATCAACGGGTAAATTCCTCACCTTCTGTGGGAGCCTGGCCAGGGTTTATTATGAGATCTGCAGGTAGCATTGTAGTGGTTTGGAGATGAATATACCCCAGAAAAACATGTTCTTAAACCTAACCCATTCCTATGGGTGTCAACCCATTGTAAGTAGGATGTTTTGATGAGAGTTCTTCATTTAAGGTGTGCCCCACCTCAATCAGGATGTGACTTAACTACATTACTGGAATTCTTTAAAAGCATAATGAAATTCAGACATAGGGAAAGCCAGTGGGGAGCAGCCAGAAACAGAAATTCAACAGAAAACAGAAGAGCATGGTAAGGACAGGAGAGGCCACCGTGTGTTCTGATATGTGACAGAGGAGCTGAGGACCGAGGATCACCAGCAGCCAGCTGCAGAATGCCAGTCTTCGGGAAGAAAGCATCATCTTAATGGCACCTTGATTTGGACTTTCTTTTAGACCAAAACTGGAACAGAAAATTTCCATTGTTTAATCCAACCCATTTCATGGTATTTGCTTCCAGAAAACTATAACAGGCATCATGAGGTATGTCATAATGGTATCACGATAATGGGTGTTGATATGTTTCAAAGACCACCTACTCCAAAATCTGTCTATTTCACTAAACATCAAGGTGTAAATTGTGGTAACAAAACTCCTTGTAGGAAAACAATCTTTCCTTTTAACCCATAGCGGGATATTTTCTTATTTTTTAAAAATAATCCATTTTCAGTTTTTAAGAACAGAATTCTCACAGGCTCTTCTTCCTATTCCATGGATAAGTAGTCAAACTAGATGCTTTCAGACATTTATTCCTAAACTATATTAAAAAAAATGCCAGTTTAATCTGGTGTGTGTGTGTGTGTGTGTGTGTGTTTGTTTTAGCATGCACAAAAGGCTATCCTGTTCTACTGATATAGCAGCCAACCAATTTGAATTGTTTAAAATAAATTATTCAATTTAGCAAGGCCTTAAATTATTGCAATGCAGTTTAGAAACGTTTGAGTCACCAAAAATTATTTGGGCACAGATAGCAGGCATAAAATGCTGTTATAGAAGCTTCTCAAGGGAGTCCCTGAGTTTTGTGTGAATTAAGTTCGGACATGAGTTATGAGAATGAAGTCAATATTAAATGAGTTCCAAAGAGAAAAGCAGGGCATTGCTGTTTCCTTCCCCAAAATAAAAGCACCAGCTTTTCCACTGGAACTCCAATGAATGTTCAGCTTTACCCAGAGGTGCCCTAACAATTACTAGATTTGTCCAGGGATTAGGCAACTCCCAGATTAGCTATTAACTCTACTGTTTTTCAGTATATATATATATATATACTGAAGTGATTACCTACTGGTCTGAAATAATTACATCTATTTTTCTAAATGTTCAAAAACTAGGAGGTTGGGTAATTTTGTTCAGGATGCACAATACTAAGCATTTTGTGGATGTTTAATTCATCCATTGTAACTGAGAGTCAAAAGAGCTGGGATCTAGTTTTGACACTGATCCAAATGTTTCTCAAATTTGGATCTCAAACAAGTTGCTTAACTTCTTTGACCCTCTATTTTCTCACTTATACAATCAAGAGTTGGACTACATGTATGATTTTTATCATGAAATAGTTCCATTTTATAGGTGAATAAATTAACGGGCAGGAAAAGGAACTGTTTTATCAAAAGCCAAATGTAATCTGTGAATTATTATGAATTCTTTCACCTCCAAATAGAGACAGCAACTGGAAATCTGACTCTCAGGTCTTAAATGTTTTCTTTCATATTTCTGCTTTTATTTGCTTTTATTCTTCCACAACCTTCTTTGTCAACACTGAAGCCCCATGAATAAGCTTGATAGAGTCTTTTCAATTCTCATGGGTAATTATGTATTCATTCTACAAACATTTATATGAATGCTTGTATATATTCATAAACATCTATACATAACTCACAGCCTGGTGGGATCAGTTGGGGAAGCAAAAGTTACCATAAAACATGATATGTACTCTGATGGAGGAAGTCAAAACTGTCTTGGGAGTACCTTGGAGTGCGGCCTATTCCAGACTTAAGAGATCATGGAAGGATTCAAGGAGAAAGAAATATTTACAGTAAACTGAGACAGAAAAGGTGAAAATGAGTTACCAATTAAAGAGAACTGGGGGGGTGGATATTCCAGGCAGAGAAATTGCCTAGTGATGTTACACAATCAAAAGAGACCTTAACTAAGCAAACAAAAAGAAAGACATTTTCTAGCAAGAGATGAGGATAAGAAAGTCTTCAGGCTATGTTATCAAGGGTGTATATGTAGTTATATATGTGTATGTATACGTGTAGACATGGACATATGTATATACACATTTATCTATATATATACTCACAGAGACATACACTACAAAGGTTTAAGCAGGAGAGTAACACTTTTTAAATTTTTATTTTAGAGAGATTACTCTGCCTGCAGAAAAGGAAAGAAATATGAAGAGAGTAACACTGGAAGCAGAGAAATCAGATAGAAAGCCTTTGTAATAATCCATTTGAGAAACAATCAGTGGTCTGGACAAGGGCGACAGTGGTAGAGATTGAGAAAATGGGTAGAATGATTAAAAATATAGCAGAGACTATCAACAGACATTCACCACTGATGAGATATGGGGGGATAAGAGGGAGAGAGGAGTCATTGTTTAGAATCCAAGCTTCTTGTTCAAATACTTGTTTGATGCAGTTGCCATTCAGTGAAAGGTGGAAGATTAACAAGTTCTGGAGAGAAAGGATAGGTACAGTTCTGAACTTAGTACATTGGAGGCATCTGTTCAGGAGAATAGTGGCAGACTAGACTAGAGATACAGATTTAGGGGTCATCAGAATATTGAAGGGCAGATCAACAAGGGAGAATTTGCTATATAAGAAAAAATAGGGTCTTGAAGCAAAGCTTCATAGACAACCAGTCAGTAAACAACTAAATTAACTATCATACGACTCCTAAAAGTTTTGCAATTATTAAAATTATAATTAAGCAAAATGCTTACTGTGTTCTGTTGCATTTAAGAGGTAGACCATAAAATTGAATGCATTACACTCTGTTATAGAGGATTTCCCCACACCCTTCCCTAGTCATTCTTAGAGGACCTCATGCATATCCTGACATTTATTATGGCAGGGGAGTGTTGAAACAGGAAGCTATGGAGGTTATCAGTTGATATGCTTTATGTATAAACTTATCAAATCTTTTTAAACTGACATTATTAGAGGATGAGAGTGCCATCTCCCTCCCTTCTTTTCACTCAGTGCTGCCCTGAAACCCCACATCCTTCCCTGTAATGCCAATTCCTCCCTGACGTGGTTTCCATAGCAATGGTGAAGTATTGAGGAAGAAAGGTAAACACACCACTATCCCAAGGTATACAGTACATTAAAATGAAGATAGAAAGAATTTACTTAAAAGGTTACAGTGGAAACATGTCAGATAATCACATATCCAGCATAAATTGACAGGAGGTAGGTAAATGTAAGCACAATTCCTCATCTTTGTTAGTAAGGCATCAATAGAAACTTCCCAAATTTTAGAAATTGGGGACTAGAGATATAGGTATCTTATAACTATCAGAAGAGCTAAAAAAGAGAAATAGTCAAAGGTACACTTTATTCCTAATGCATAGGCCTTATAGAAAAGGAAAAAAAGAAAATGTCATTTAATTTTGAACACTTTATCACTGTTTTATTTTTGTTTCCAAGTGCATGTATCACTTTTAGAAGAATGTTTTTTTTATTAATACCTGTGGACTTGATAATTCAACTTCTAAGAAATTATCCAAAGAAAATAACCAGAGGTTTGGGCAAAGATCTTCATATCCAACACTATTATGATATTGAGATATTAGAAACAATGTAAGCATCAAAAAATTAAAATAATGGTTAAATAAATTATATTATATCCATGTGATAGAATGTCACAAAGATATTTAAAAAAATGTTTTAAAATAATTTTTACTTTCCCAGAAGAAATTATGTGAAATATCTTCATTGGAATATGGAATACAGATTACTTTTATTTTTATACTCTGTTATATCACATGTATTAATTTCATAATTAGAAAATAACCACATTTTAAGGAATTAAAGTATCAGATGACCCTTCATAAATGCCTTCAAAATAAGATTTAATGACACATGATATATTTTTTCAAGACACTGACCCAAAACAAAGATACGATGACATTTTCATCATTATCATGAAATAGATTTAAGCATCCAAAACATACATAAAACTCTTCAGCAGGAAGCAGTGGTGAACGATTACTAATGGTTGGTTTATTAGGGAAAGAATTTAGATGATTAGAAGGGAGATTTGGGGGTTAGGAACTACAGGGAAAGGATCAGCTAGAGAAATAGCGTCAGCAAACAGAAGGGGATCTTCAAATACTTCTGTACAATGTAATAGTTCAACAGAGAGCAAAGGATCTTCAACTTCTTTTTTAAAACTATTTTTATTGATAAAACAACACACAAACACAAACATTCTGAACATACAAACAGTCCATGCATGGTGTGTAATCGATGGCTCACAACATCATCACATAGTTGACTATTCATCACCATGATCATTTTTTAGGACATTTGTACCACTCCAGAAAAAAAAATTATATTTTAAAGTAGCTTACTTTATTTACTTTTGGTCACTAAACAAATATTACCCAGATTTTTTTTTATTATTTGAAACACACCTTTCAACAAAAACCATAAACTTTAAAAAAAATTTTATTGTATAGTATAGCATATATACAAAGCAATGAAATAAAAAGGCAATAGTTTTCAAAGCTTGTTTCAAAAAGTGGTTAAATAGTTCCATAGTCTTTCTCGCCTCTCTCATGGGACTTTGCCAAAACTTTTTGTTTATCTGTTTTATATACTCTAAGATGTCTCCAGGAATTACAATAATCTATACAGGATTAAAGGACCTCTTTCGTATCCTGTGCTTCTGTGTTTCAGTTGTTCAAATGACCTATACAGATAGATTGAATTAGATTGTGCACAACAGAAAGTTTCACTTCCAGATCAAATAAACCTTTCTTCTATTGATCTCAAAGAGTATGTGTGGTTCTAAAATATACACACTGTCTTCCTTATGCCTATGTTGTGATTTACTTTAACCCCAAACTGTTCAGCTTCATTCTTATCTCTAAATATCAGGTTACATATTTAAAACAGCCTCTCAAAATCCAGAAATAATAATCACCACTCTGGAATTTATGTGTCTGCTTTAAAAGTGTATGATCTAGACCCGTCTTTTCTTATAACCATGTTCTAAAGGTGTCTATACCATTCTTGTTTTTTTGTTTCTGGCTTATTTTGTCTCACCAAATGTCTCACATGTTCATTTTACATCATTGCATGCCTCATGACTTGGTTCCTTTTTGTAGCAGCACAACCTTCATTCATAAGTATACACCATCGTTTGCCAATCTACTTCATCCTTCACCCTTCAGCCACCTGCATTCATTGGGCATCATGTAGAGGGCCCAAAGTCCACAGTCCATCAACATTCTCAATTTTAGATAATGTCATTGTTCCCAAGAGACAGAAAGCCAGTAAACACACCCTCTCCAAATAGGAAATCTAAACTTCCTCTTAACTCTTTTCTCTCACCCTGTTATTTACCTCTGCTGTTGCTGTGGTAGTGCTGATGGCTTCCTCTTCAACATAGCTCATAGCATGCATTAGCAGTTTCCCCCCTGTACCCTGGACTTAAATATTATTTATACAAGAATCCTATCTTTGAAGTAATTCTTATGAGAACTCATTCATATTTCTAGTGTGAGTCAGTGGGACACATAGGTCTATACAACCCCTTTCAATCTTGTTCATTTTCAATATGGTAATATTACTTCTAGACTCACTAGAGAATCACCTTTTTCCCTATCTTTTCCCCTACATTGGAGTTCAACCTCATTAGCTAATGGTTTATCCATCTCGAGCCTCTATGTATCTCTGAGTCCCCTATATTCTGTATTATAAGCCTCTGATTATACCTTCATGCTGGTCATAAAAGTGGACTCATACAGTATCTATCTTTTTGTGACTGCCTAATTTCACTCAGCATTATATCCACATGGCTCATCCATTTTGTCATGTGCTTCAGGGCATCACTTTGTCTTACTGCTACATAATAGTCCATCGTATGTATACAGCACATTTTGTTGATCCACTCATCTGCTGATGGCATTTGGTTTGTTTCCATCTTTTGGCGATTGTGAATAATGCTATTATGAACATCAGTGTGAAAATATCTGTTTGTGTCATTGCTTTCAGCTCTTCTGGGTAAATAGCACATAGTGCTATTGCTGGGTCATCGGGCAATTAGATGTTTACTTTTCTAAGGAACCGCCGAACAATCTTCCATAGTGCCTGCACCATTATACATTCCCACCAGCAGTGCATAAGTGTCCCAGTTTCTCCACATGTTCTCCCACATTTATAGTTTCCTGTTTGTTTAACAGCAGGCATTCTTATAGGTAAGAGGTGGTATCTCATTGTAGTCTTGATCTGAATTTTCCTTATAGCCAGTGAAAATGAATATCTCTTCATGTGGTTTTGAGCCATCTTTATTTGCTCTTCAGAAAAATGCCAATTCATATCTTTACCACATTTTATAATTGGATTGCTTGTCTTTTGTTGTTGAGTTGTATGATTTCTTTGTATATACAGGAAATCAAACCATTGTCTGATATGGGATTTCCAAATATTTTCTCCCATTGAGTTGGCTTCTTTCCATCTTTTTGATAAAGTCTTGAGGTGCAGAAACATTTGATTTGGGGGGCATCTCATTTATTTTTTTCTTTTGTTGCTTGTGCTTTGGGTGTAAAGTTTAGGAAGCTACGTCATAATTACTAGGTCTTGAAGGTGTTTCCTTACATTTTCTTCTAGCAGCTTTATGGTGCTAGTTCTTATATTTAGGTGTTTGATATTAGGTGTTTGATTTGAGTTAATTTTTGTGTAGGGTGTAAGTTAGCAGTCCTCTTTTGTTCTCTTGGCTATTGATATCCAATTCTTCCAGGCCTAATTATTGATAAGACTATTTTGTCCTAGTTCAGAGGATTTGGGGGCCTTGTCAAAAATCAGTTGATCATAGATTTGGTCGTCTATTTCTGCACTCTCAACTTGATTCCATTGGTCAATGTTTCTATCTTTGTGCCAGTACCATGCTGTTTTGACCACTGTGGCTTTATAATAGGTTTTAAAGTCAGGGAATGTTAACCCTCCCACTCCATCCGTCTTTTTTAGGATGCTTTTATCTATTCAGGGTCTCTTTCCCTCCCAGATGAATTTGGTAGTCAGCTTTTCAAATATTCAATGTAGATTGTTGGAATTTTGATTGGTACTATGTTGAATCTGCAGATCAATTTGGGGAGAATTGACATCTTAGCTATATTTAGCCTTCCTACCCATCATCAGGGAATGTCTTTCCATGTATTTAGATCTCTTTTGATTTCTTTTAGCAATGCTATGTAGTTTTCTGTGTACAAGTCCTTTACATCCCCAGTTAAGTTCATTCCTAAGTGTTTCATTCTTTTAGTTGCTATTTTAAATGAAATTTTTTCCTTAACTGACTCCTCAGCTAGGTCATCGATTGTGTATAGAAAAGTTACTGATTTTCGCACATTAACTTTATATCCTGCCACCTTGCTGAATTTGTTTATTAGCTCAAGTAACTTTGCTGTAGCTTTCTCAGGATCTTCCAAGTATAGTACATATCATTTCCAAATAATGAGAGTTTTACTTCTTCCTTTCCAATCTGGATGCATTTTATTTCTTTGTTCTGCCTAACTGCTCTAGCTAGAACTTCTTGCACAGTGTTGAGTAACAGTGGTGACAGCGGGCATCCTTGTCTTGTATGTGATCTTAGGGGGAAGGCTTTCAGTCTCTCTCCATTGAGTGCAATGCTGGCTATCTGTTTTTCATATATTCCCTTTATTGTATTGAGGTAGTTATCTTTGATTCCTATCTTTTGGAGTGTTTTTATCGAAAAGGATGCTGAATTTTGTTGAATGTTTTTTCAACATCAATCAAGATGATCATATGATTTTTCCCTTTTGGTTTGTTAATGTACTATATTACATGAATGGATTTTCTTATGTTGAACCATCCTTGCATTCCTGGTATAAACCCCACTTCGTCATGGTGTATAATTCTTTTAATGTGCTGTTGGATTTGATTTGCTAATATTTTATTGAGAATTTTTGTATCTATGTTATTAGGGAGATTAGCCTGTATTTTTCCTTTGTTATAACATCTTTACTCAGTTTTGATATTGAAATAATATTAGTTTCATACGATGAGTTAGGTACAGTTCCCTTTTACTCAGTTGTTTGGAAAAGTTGAGCAGGTGTCAGTTCTTTCAGGAATATTTGATTAAATTCCCTTGTGAAACCATCTGGCCATGGGTTTTTCTTTGTAGGAAGATTTTTGTTGACTGATTGAATCTCTTTACTTGCGATTGGCTTGTTGAGATCTTCTATTTCTTCCTGAGTCAGTGTAGCTTGTTTGTGTGGTTCCAGGAATTTTTCCATTTCATCTAAGTTGCCTCGTTTGTTGGTGTATAGGTCTTCATAGTACCCTATTATATCTTTTTTTCTTCAGGGTCTGTGGTAACACCACTTCTCTTTTTTTTTATTTATGTGTATCCTTTCTCTTTTTTTCTTTGTCAGTCTTGCTATTAGCCCATCAATTTAATGATTTCTCAAAGAACCAACTTTTGATTTTATTGACTCTTTCTATTGTTCTTTTATTCTCCCAATCATTTATTTCTGCCTTAACCTTTGTTATCTCTCTCCTCCTTTTTGCTCTGGGGTTAGTTTGCTGTTGTTTCTCTAGATTTGCTGTTAAGTCTTCAATTTTTGCTCTTTCTTGTTTTTTAAAATAGGCATTTAAGGCATTAAATTTCCCTCTCAGCACAGCCTTTGCTTCATCCCATAAGTTCTGATAAGTTGTATTTTCATTATCATTCATCTCCAGATAGATATTGATTTCTCTAGCAATTTTTTCTCTGACCCACTGGTTGTTTAAGAGTGTGTTATTTAATCTCCATATATTTGTGAATGTTCTCATTCTTTGGTGGTCATTGAGATCCAGCTTCATCCCATTGTGATGAGAGAAAGTGCTTTGAATAATTTCAATATTTTTAAATTTATAAAGGCCTGTTTTGTGCCCCAGCATATGATCTATCCTGGAGAATGTTCCATGGGCACTAGAGAAGAATGTATATACTTGTGCTTTGAGGTGCAATGACCTCTATATGTCTGCTAGGTATAACTCATTTATTAAGTTATTTAACTCCTCTATTTCCTTGTTGATCTTCTGTCTGGTTGTTCTATATATAGAAGAGAGTGGTCTACTGAAGTCTCCTAGTATTACTGTTGTAACATTTATCACTCCCTTCATTTTGCCAATGTCTGTCTCATATACTTTGGGGCTCCTTGATTGGGAGCATAAACATTTCTGATTGTTATATCTTCTTGGTAAATTGACACTTTAATTAGTGTTCTTCTTTGCTTCTTATGATGTCTTTACATTTAAAGTCTATTTTGCCCATTATTAATATAGCTACTCCTGCTTTCTTTTGGCTACAACTTGCATGGAAAATCTTTTTCCATCCTTTCACTTTCAATCTATTTGTATCCTTGTGTCTAAGATGAGTCTCTTGTAAGCAACATATAGCTGCATTATGTTTCTTAATCCATTCTGCCAATTTGTTTCTTTTAATTGATAAGTTTAGTCTGTTAATATTCAAAGTTATTACTGAAAAGACATTTCTTGATTCCACCATCTTACCTTTTTTATTTTATTTGTCAGAGCTATATATTCTTTTCCCTCATTCTTTTTGTATTCTTTAAATTACCTTTAGTGGTACTCTTCAATTCTGTGCCCTCCTCCAGACGTCCCATGCCTGTGTTTTTTTTTTTTAAGCTGGCAGGTCTCCTTTTAGTATTTCTTGTAGGGCTGGTCACTTGTTGACAAATTCTTTCAGGACTTCTTTGTCTGTAAAAACTTTATTCTCTCCCTCAATTTTGAAGAACAATTTGGTTGGGTACAGAAATCTTGGCTGAAAGTCTTTCTCTTTCAGGATCTTGAATATATCAAACCACTACCTTCTCACCTCCTGGGGGCTAGTTGAGTAGTCTGAACTTAGTCTTTTTTGATTTCCCCTGTACATAGTAGCTTGTTTTTCTCTTGCAAGTTTCAGGATTTTCTGCTTCTCTTCAACATTTGGCAGACTGATTAGTATGTGCCTTAGGGAAGGCCTATTGGGATTTATTCTGTTTGGAGTTCTTTGAGCTTCTTTGACTTGTATATTTATGTCTTTTATGAGGGTTGAGAAGTTTTCCCCCATCATATCCTCAACTACTCTTCTTAGCCCTTTACTCCTCTCTTCTCCTTCTGGGACACCAGTGATTCTTCTATTTGTGTGCTCTGTTTTGTCTATCATTTCCCTGAGTTCCCATTCAATTTTTTCCATCTTTTTTGCCATTTGCTGTTTTGAGTCTTCAAAGACAATTATCCGGTCCTCTATATCACTTATTCTTTCTTCTGTCTCTTCAAATCTGGTGTCGTGTGTCTCTAGTATGATTTTTATTTGGTCAACAAAATCTTTAATCTCCATGATTTCTGCTATTTTTCTGTTTATTCTTTCAAGTTCTTCTTTGTGCTCATCTACTGTTCTCTAGATCTCCTTTATGTCATTTGTTATCTCACTTAATTTATTAAATAGAGTTGCATGAAATTTTTGATTAGTTGTTCCAACATCTGTGTCTCCTCTGGTGTCTTAATTTGGTCATTAGGCAGGGCTATGTCTTTCTGCACTGTGATATGCTTAGTGATCTTCTACTGTCTTCGTCACGTGTAAGTATCTTGATTGATTTACTTTGGGAGCTGATTTCTTTCAGTAGTGTAAGGCCTTGTGTTTGTGGGGTGGTTTTACAGCAGGTAGCAGGGTGCAGGTTGGCAAAAAGTACAGTGATTTGTTTCAATGCAGGTATGAGCATAGGTTGGGGATGTTACGCTGAGGCTTTTTAACAGGGTTGCCCAGTGCCCAGGGAGGATGTAGCTGTGCAGGTGCACTGGTCTGGGTGGTGTAACCCTGGCATACTTTGGTCTAAAGCACAGGGCCCTTTGTGCACATGCATAGAGTTGTGGCAGCAGGTCAACCTTACAACTTCATGGATTGGGGACATATGTGACCTGGCTGTGCAGGTCAGCACTTTCTCAGAGCTGGGAATTGAGGCTCAGGGCTGTGCTCATGCATGGTTCTAGGACTGCTGTAAAGTGCATTTCCCAGAGCTGAATGATGTGATTGGGGGCCCATGAACAGGCATGTGCACAGGAGTGCTATAAATGGATGTGCTGTGCTCAGGGAGGGCAGGGTGAGGCTGTGTGACACTATGGCGGCTGTGCGACACTAAGGTGCGATCTAATTTGTGTTTGGAAAGATCCCTCTGACCACAATGTAGCCTAGTTATGGAGGTTAGGGCCTGCTACATTTATGCACTGGCAACAGCCTACAGGGAACAGGGAGGGGCAGGTAGTGCTAAGGAGTGGTGCAGGAGAGGTGGATTTGGCTACACTTGGGGTGGGAGTGTGAGGCAGGTATGTGCACTGGGGGCTGGTGGGGTGAGGGCACCTGGAGAGTAGGCAATGAGAGTGTGTGACTGTGTTCAGGTGTGTAGGGTGTAGTGTGGGTCACCGGTCCTGGGGCTGCAGTGGTGAGGGTAGAGCACCCAAGGAATGTAGCCAGGCTTATTTCCTATTCCCATGTTCCTGTCCATGCACTCCCACAGGCTCTGCAGTTCCATGCCTCGACACCAGGCTCTAGCTTTTTGCCTCTCAGTTCCTTGGCCTCTGCAACCAGGGCTGCCACATATGGTGCAGAAGGCTCTCCCCGGTCAGCTGCACTCTCCAATTGCCACCCCATCACCCTTCTGTTTCTTCTTTAGCTTTTCTGTGGGGCAGGGCTAATCTTGAGCTACTCTAGTTGGACATCTTCTGGATCTTCAACTTCTTAAGTCACAGATATAAATTTTTAGTACATCCAGCCTATCCTGGTTTCCATTTATCTTCATGGTAGGACAATGGGTTATTGAATGAAAGTTTTGCTGACCCCTTTTGCCCAAATATTATGCCCACTTAGATAAGCAACAGCTTGGCAATGGTGGAAAATGTCCAGGTTTAGGTTCCAGTTAAACAGCTTATTAGGGTGTCACTTGGATAAGTCTCCTAAGCAGTATGAGATAATTTCCTCTTGTTAATGATACTAACTCTATCATAGGGTTGTGAGAACCACATGAGATTTTATACATAAGAGCTAAAAAGAGCTAAATAGAGTGCATTTTATAACACCATAGTCCTCATCTTATTAACAATAAATTGTTTGACCAACAGTAACTCAAGAGGACCTGCATCCGTGGGTTAGAGAGTGGTCACTCCAATGGACAGACAATCTGGTTGCCTAGACAAGGAAACTCTTTTTGCTACTGTAGGTAGAGCACTCCTGAAACTGTGTCCTCAATGACAGACAACCTTTACAGGTAAAAGAGAGCTATTCTTTGGCTAAAGTTTACCTTTAGCTGCTCTTCCAAGCTGGAATTACCAAACAAGCTTGCAAAGACACCCTGCTTTATCTGTTCATTCATTTCTTCAAAGAGAGCAGACTATATGCCAGGCACTGGAAACAAACAGTAAGGAACAGAATCAGACAAGTTCCTGCCCACTTAGAGCTCACACCAAGAGGGAGAAGCAAGTATTAATCACAGGTTGTACACTTATAGATATAAAATGAAAACTTATGATAATAAAAAAGAGAAGTTCAGGGGATATTAAAATGTTTAATTAGAAGCTGACATTATGAGGAGACTTTCCTGAGCTGACATTGAATAGGTCGAGGAGGTAGGGAGAAAAGAGAAAATGGATGAGAAGAAGAGATCAACATGGGGAGGGTGTTGTGTCACAAGACAGTGACATTCAAGGAATGGAAAAAAGGATAATATGTCCAGGGCAAAAGGGTGAAGAGAGATGAGATACAAGATGAGAGTAAAAGGGTAAACTATGTTAAGGACTTCTGTATTTGCTCTGAGAGAAGTGGAAGTCATTGAAAACTTAGGAGCAGAGAAGTGATAAGATCTAATTTGTGTTTTGAAAGATACCCCTGACAACAATGTATTGGAATGCTGGGCACTGTTAGTCCCCACAGTATAAGAGGCTTAGTGAATACTTCTACAGTTGCAAAACTCTCTATTAAAGTTCTAACCTCAAAGGACTGCTTTATTTCCTTGATCCTATTTCTACATGACAATATTGATGACCAAAAGCGGCAAGAGACTTGACAAATCTTAACCTGATCAATATTGCCTTAGAGGAATTAATAAAACATAATGTGTTTTGGGCTTCTTTTTTCTCATCCTTTTCCAAGATGTAGAAAAGAAGGTTTTGGTTAATGAAAAGGATAAAATACATAAAAAGAGGCAAGGACAAACTGGAAAGTCTTAGCAAAAATTATGTGTTTAAGCATCAAGGTCTAGAATAGAGTTCTTTTGCACAATATTAAGATATACTAATGTGTTGGTGGAAAGCTTAGTGTCAAAAGTAACTGGAGGGTGGTGCAATGGTGACTCAGTGGCAGAATTCTCATCTGCCATGCCAGAGAACTGGATTTGATTCCCAGTGCCTGTCCATGCAAAAAAATAAAAAATAAGTAACTGGAGTCTAATAGTAATAAAAGTACTAAACTGCTGAAGTTAATGGATGAGTGGCCCATTTGCAGATGCTCCTGTGATAATTTCACTCTCATTCACATATATTCTGAAATCTTTTTTAAATGAAAGAGAAAAGAACAGTTCCATAACTGGGATGTTAAGTGCACAAAATGTACAGATTATTTTATTTGTGTCAAAAACTTTACTGAACTCTCATCACTAATATACTATTGGTAATTGAAACAAATTTTTAAAATAATAATCATTTCCACATGTGATCGACAATTGACATGTTTTACTTTTGTTCTTTCCTCTTTTCTCTCTTACACAGGTATAAACATTTAAAAATAAAGAAAGCAAGCATTGAAAGGATTGTGGGAAGATGGCAGACGAGGGAGCTGCAAGACTTGGTCCTTCCACTAAAACAGTTATTGAAAAGGCAGGAACTATTTTGAAACATTGGAGCAGAAGAGCACTGCTCACCATCCAGGAGAGAGTGGGAGGAAGAAGCTTATAAATTACAGTAAAATTACATTAAATTGCTCTTTCCAAGCAGGGGTGCTTAACACCTACCCCCCTCCACCCCCCACTATCAGAAGCAAACCATTGTAGGATGATGCTGGGCTACATCAGGGCTGTGGGGGACAGTTAGCATAAGGGCTGCATTTACTGGGCAGGCAAGGAAAGCTCAGTTTTGGGAAGCCTTTGGAGAAACTCTTGATGTACTTCATGGTCCCTTCCCCATGGAGCATTGGAGGAGGTCTATAACCTCTTGATGGGTCAATTGTCCTGTCTTGGCTTGGAAAGACTGACTTTGGAAAATCCTCCAAGGAGGACCCTTCTCCTAGGATGTGCCCATGAGGCAAAAGCAGCTTGAGACAACAAGAAAAGAGTGAAAACTATAAAGATGGATGCCTGAGAAAGAGGCCTACTGGTGTAACATAGCCAGGAAAGGAGGTCTATCCCTTGGGAAACAGAGGGGGCAACCAAACTCGTGTAAGCAGGAGAACAGCAAAACAACTAACAAGCAAATGCCAAGGACAATGCAGAGGCCCAGAAAGACAGGAAGAACCCAAGATACAGCATTCACCTTGGGAAGGCTGAAAGTCAGGAAAATCTTGTCTTGTCAGCAGCTGGTTATAAAGTCACAAAACAGACACCCCAGGGAGTAAACCCAAGATTTAACATTTTAAAATATTAAAAGGCACAGTATGGAACACAATAGGACAAGATAAACAAAGAAACAGAAAATGGAGGCCTATCCAAATGAAAAGGCTAAAAATAAAAAACACCATTGAAGAAGTTGAGAATGTGGATGTACCAAACAATGACTTTTAAAAATCACAATAAAAAGGCACAAAGAGATGAAGGAAAATACAGAAAAAGAACCAAAGGCAAACAATGACTTTTAAAAATCACAATAAAAAGGCACAAAGAGATGAAGGAAAATACAGAAAAAGAACCAAAGGATATCAGAAAAACAATGAATGAACAACATGGAAGTCTAAGTAAAGAGGTAGGAATATTAAAAAGGAACTGAACAGAACTACTGAAATTGATTGCCACAGTAACTGAAATGAAAAATGCCCAGGAGGGTTTCAAGAGCAGATTGGAGTTGGCAGAGGAAAGTTTCTGTGAACTTGAAAACAAGACACTTGAAATGAGTCAGGCTGAGAAAAAGAAAGGAAGAGATATATTAAAAAGTGAAAATTGCTTAAGACAGCTGTGAGGCACCATCATGCATGCCAATATATGCATTATGGGAGTCCTTGAAGGAGAAGAAAGAAAGAAGTCAAAGAAATAATGAAGTCAAAGAAATAATGACAGACAACACCCCAAATTTAGCAAAATATTTGAAGTCAAAGAAATAATGACAGACAACACCCCAAATTTAGCAAAATATTTGAATATACACTTTCAAGAAGCAAAGAGAACACCAAACAGGATAAACATGAAGGGATATACACCTCATCATATATTGACTATTGAATCCCAAGGACAAGGAGAGAGTTATGAAAGCTGCAAGAAAATAGCAACATGTTAAGTACAAGAGAGTTCCAATTAAATTAGGTGCCAATTTCTTATCATAAAGCATGGATGTGAGAAGGCACTGGGTTGATACAATTTAAGTACTGAAAGAAAACAATTACCAGCCAAGAATTTTATACCCAGCCAGACTTTCAAAAATGAGGGAAAGACAAAACCTAAAAGCATTAATCACCATTAGACTTGCCCGACAAGCAATGCCAAAGGAAATTCTTCAGGCAGAAAGGAAAGGGCAATAAACAATATTTGAAAGCAGCATAAAGAAATAAGAACTGGCATTAAGGTAACCACTTGGGTAATTATAAATGCCATTATTTTTGTAGTATATTATTTAGTATGTAATAAATACCACTTCTTAGTTCATAAAGTGCCAAAATGAAAATGCATAAAAAGTAATTATGAATTATTTTTGAAAATACAATGCACAAAGACTAAAGTGGTAACTACAACAACAACAACAACAACAAAAAGTGGTGAAGGAACAGAGGGGTATAGGAAAAGTATACATGCATGCTATTGAAGTTAAGTTGGAATCAAACCAAATGTGACAGTTATATATTTAGGATGTTAAAATTTTAACCCTGTGGTACACAAACAAAATGGCTGAAAAAATATATCCAGATAGAAGTTAGTACTCAATATAGTACAACTCAAAAAATCAAATAAATATAAAAGTAGGCTTTAACAGAGTGAGGGACAGAAGGTAATAAGACTTACAAAGCCTGAATAGCAAAATGGTACAAGAAAGTCTTGTATTATAAGTAGTAAATTCAAATGTAAGCAGATTAAACTCACTGGTCAAAAGGCAGAGGATGGAAGAATGAATAGAAAGCATGACCCAACTATATATATCTGCAGGAGACTCACCTTAAAGTCTAAGATACAAGAGGGTTAAAGGTGAAAGGTAAGAAAAAATATACCATGCAAGCAGTAACCAGAGAGCTGGAGTAGCTATAGACAAAATAGACTTTAAGTAAAAAATAGTCATGAAGGACAAAGATGGTCATTGTATACCGATAAAGGGGTCAATTTAACAAGGAGATGTTACAATTATAAATATGTATGCACCTAAAAACAGAGTCCCATGAAGAAAATACTGACAGATTTAAAGGGAGAAATTGACAGTTCTACATCAATAGTAGGAGACTTTAATATGTAACTTTCAATAATGGGTAGACTATCTAGTCAGAAGATCAATAAGGAATGATACTCAAAACTAACTATACCTAATAGACACATTAAGACATATCAAGCACTTCATTAAACTTCACTTAATAACAAAGAATACACATTCATCTCAAGGGTACATGAATCATTCTCCAGGACAGATCATATGTTGGGTCACAAAAATGTTTCAACAAAATAAAAAATATGAAATCATGCAATATGTATTTTTTGACCACAATAGAATGAAGCCTGAAATCAATAACAAAAAAGAAAAATGGAAAATTGACAAATATGAGGAAATTAAACATCATATTCTCAAACTACCAATGGGATAAAGAGGGAATCAGTAGTGAAATTAAGAAATACCTTGAGGTGAATGAATATGAAAATACAACATTCTAAAACTTATGGGATGCAGTAAAGGCAGTGATGAGAGGCAAATATTTGTTCTAAATGCTTACATTTTAAAAAGAAGAGATCTACCCTCAAAACTGGAAGAACTAGGAAAAGAAGAAAAACTGGAAAACTAGAGAAAGAAGAACTAACTAAACCCAAAGCAAGCAGAAGGGAAATGAGGAAGATTAGCAGAAATAAATGAACCAGAAAAAAATAGAGAGAATCAAGAAACCAAAGTTGATTTTTTGACTAGATTGAGAATTTTGACAAACCTGTAGTAGAATGACAGAGAGAAAGAGGGAGGCAAAGAAAGGACAAATAACTAAAATCAGAAATGAAAAGGGGGATGTTACTACCCATCCCGCTGAAATAAAGGGCTATAAGAGGATATGATGAATAACTTTACACCAAAAAATTAGATGACATAGATGAAATGGACAAATTATTAGAAAAACACAAACTTCCTATATTGACTCAAAAAGAAATAGCAGAACTTAACAAATTATTTGCTAGTAAAGAGATTGAATCAGTAATCAAAAACTTCCCAACAAAGAAGAGCCTAGGACTAGATGACTTCACATGGGAATTATACCAAATCTTCCAAGACTTAACTCCAATTCTGCTCAAACCCTTCTATTTCAGTTTGCTAATGCTGTGGGAATGCAATATACCAGAAATGAATTGACTTTTATAAAGAGGATTTATTAAGTTGCAAATTTTCAGTTATAAGGCCATGAAAATGTCCAAATTAGGAAACCCACAATAGGATACCATCACTCATGAAAGGCTGATCATGTCTCGATATCCATATCAGCTACAAAGGCATGCGGCTGGCATCTCTTGGTCTTTTGCTCCTGGACTGTGTTGCTTTCAGCCTCTGATTCCAGTAGCTTTGTATGTCAGCTCTCCAATCATCTCCAAAAATTTGTCTTCATTTCATCTTTCTGCTCTCTCTTTTGGTTCTAAGCTCTCTCTCTCTCTCTCTCTCTCTCTCTCTCTCTCTCTCTCTCTCTCTCTCTCTCTCTCTCTCTCTCTCTCTCTCTCTCTCTTCCCATGTGCTCTTTTAAGGACTCCACTAAACTAATGAAGACTCACATTGAATAGGCCAGGTCAAATCTTCACATATTCTAATCAAAAGTTCACACCCACAATTGGGTGGTTCACATCTCCATGGAAACAATCTAATCAAGATCCTACACACAGTAAGTCTGCCCTCACCCATGTTTGGATTAGAATAGCATGGCTTTCCTAGGGTACATAGCAGTTTTAAATCAGCACATCAACCAAAAAATTGAAGAGGAAGGAGCATTCTCTATTCATTGCATGAGGCCAATATCTCCCTAATACCAAGGTGAGATCAAGATACCACAAGAAGAGAAAACTATAAACCACTATATGTATATAGATGCAGAAATCTCCCCCCAAAATACTAAAAAACTGAATCCAACAGCATATTAAAAGGATTATGCACCATGAGCAAGGGAAATTTATCCCTGATAAGAAAGCTTAGTTTAACATAAACAAATCAATTAATGTAATACACCACATTAACGGCATGATAGGGCAAAAAAAAAAAAAAGAAAAAATTACATGATTATCTAAGACCGTACAGGAAAGGCATATGACAAAATACAGTATGCCTTCATCATAAAAACACTTAGAACACAAGGAATAGAAGAAAACTTAATCAACATGATAAAAGGAATACATGAAAAGCCCAAGCTAACATTCTATCCAATTGCAAAAGATGTAAACTTTCCCTCAAAAAATAAGAATAAGACAAGGATGCTCTCTGTAACCACTATTATTTAACAATATACTGAAAGTTCTTGCAAGAGCAATCAGGCAAGGAAAAGAAATAAATGGCTTCCAAGTTGGAAAGAAAAAGTAAAACTTTCCCTGTTTTTAGATGATATGATCCTATATCAAGAAAATCCTGAAAAACCCACAACAAAGCTCATAGAGCTAGTAAGTGAATTTAGCAAAATGGTGGGATACAACATCAACACCCAAAATTCAGTTGTGTTTCTATACAAAAGCAATGCACAATCAGAAGCAGAAATTAAGAAAAAATTCCACTTACAATAGCAAATAAAGTATCAAATATATTGGTGTGCCAATTTAAAAGGATGTATGTACCTTAGAGAAGCCATGTTTTAATCCTAATTCATTTTGTAAAGGCAGCCATTTCTTCTAATCCCTATTCAATACTGTATGCTTGAAACTTTAATTAGATCATCTCCCTGGAGATGTGACTGAATCAAGAGTGATTGTTAAACTGGATTAGGTGGAGACATGTCTCCACCCATTCCTGGTAAGTCTTGATTAGTTTACTGGAATCCTATAAAAGAGGAAACATTTTGGAGAAAGAAGAAGACTCAGAGAGAGCAGAGAAGAATGTCAAAGCCACAAGAAAGCCACAACAAAGAATTCCACAGAACCACAAAGCAAGGAGTCCACCAGCCAGTGACTTTTGTAGATGAAGAAGGAAAATGCCTCCCGGGGAGCTGGAGAGGAAGCTAGCAGGTGACACCACGCTCACCCTGTACCCTTCCAGTTGAGAGAGAAACCCTGACCATGTTTGCCATGTGCCCTTGGGACACATTTTCATGGGCTTTAGAACTGTAAGCTTGTAATTTATTAAATTCCCCTTTTAAAAAGCCATTCCATTTCTGACATATTCCATTGCAGCAGTTAAACTAGAACACTAAGAATAGATCGAACCAAGGATTTAAAGGACTTGTACACAGAAAACTAAAAAACTTTGCTAAAAGAAATCAAAGAAGACTTAAACGAATGGCAGTACCTTCTGTGTTCATGGACCGGAAAACTAAATTTTAAGATGTCAGTTCTACTCAAAAGGATTTATAGATTTAATGCAATCCCAATCTAACATTTTTGGTGGTGTTGTTTTTGTTTTTTGTTTTTTTTTTTTTTGCATGGGCAGGCACCAGGAATCGAACCTGGGTCTCGGGCAGGGCAGGCAAGAACTTGCCTGCTGAGCCACCATGTCCCACCTCCAGTATAACTTTCAACAGCCTGCTTTTCAGAAATGGAGAAACCAATCATCCAATTTGCATGGAAGAGTAAGGGACCCTGAATACCCAAAGCCTTCTTGAAAAAGAGGAATGATATAGGAGTACTCATACCTCCTTATCTTAAAACTCATTACAAAGCTACAGTGATCAACATAGCATGCCATGGCACAAGGAGAGACAAATTAATCAATGGAATTGACTTAAGAGCTCAGATTTATGACCAACTGATTTTTGACAAGAGTGCGGAGACCACTCAGTTGGGAAAGAATAGTCTCTTCAACAAATGGTGCCGGGAAAACTAGATCTCAGTTTACAAAAAAATCAAGGAGGGACTTCTGGGATGATGGTGGAGAAGGGTAATCTGGATTCACCCCTTTTCCAAAAAACACGATAGGGGATGGGGAAAAATGAGGAAGACTGCAATCCCAGGGGGTGAGTGATTGAAGAAGGAATTCAATATCTCTTAGGAGGAGAGCAGCACAGAGATTGGGATGGGAAGAGCAGAGTGGAACACATCTGCCATGATCCTCACCAGGGGCAGGCAGCAATGTGCAAGGATGTGCAGATCTGAGGGAACAGACCATCCCTCTAATCCAACTTGCTCCAGCAGTTAACTGGGAAGAACCCTCATGCAGCTCTTTAGCTGCAGCTACTGTGGGGAGCCCAAGGCATGCCTATTGGTCCACTGCTAAAAGCCATGCCCCTGGATGCTGTGATCAGCTACCTGGCGAGGCACTACAATCAGCTCCCTCCATCCTGCTGCACTTACCATCTTCTTACCTGGCCCTTGCAGTCAGGGAGGGTAGGTCTAAGGGGAGGAGTTGCCTTGGGAGCACAACATGCTAGGAAGAAGCAGTAAGTGTGGTCTGTCAAGTTTTCCATCTGCTTAGAGCTTTCTTAAAATATATATTTCACTATATTTTTATTATTTAGGTATTATATTTTTATTTTTTTATATATTTTATATCTCTCTCTTCTGTGGGCACCAACCTCAGTTCATTTTCAGTATATCTTGGTATGTCATCATCTGACTTAGAGGCCTACGATTGCTGAGGTGTTTTGTTTGTTTGTTTGTTTGATTTTACATTTCTTATTTTATTCTTTTTTGGATGGGTTTCCATGGGCTTGGAGTCGAGCCTGGGTCTCCCACATGATAGACAGGTGTTCTGCCACTGAGCTATCTGTCCACCCCTGCCTAACTTTCAATCGACCCTCAAATAGAATTATACCCACTATATGACATCCAGGCTTTGGTTTGGTAGAGAATTACTGACAAACTAAGTACAAAAAGAACCTTCAATGAAAAACCAAATACATACAAAACTTTAGATGAGTGAAGGAAACCAACATGTAAAATAACCTTATTAAGATCATCAAATGCAGAAAATCACAAAGCACATGAAAATCCAGGAAAAAATGGCCCAGCCAAGTGACCAATCAAAATGCCATAGGAGACACAGAATAGAGAATTAAGAAAGGATACTTATAAAGACATAAAGGATATCAGGAAGACACCACAATAGTATAAAGAAGAATTGGAAAGATTAAATTAAAAAACAGCAGATATCACAGAGATTAAAAATACAGTAAGCTAAATTAGAAATTTATTTGGAAGGGTAGGAAGCCTGGAATAGCTAAAAATATCTTGAGAAAGAAAAATGAGATGTGAGATCTCAAACTACTCGACTTTAAAGCATATTACAAAGCTACAGTGGTCAAAACAGCATAATACTGGCAAAAAAGATAGATGTATTGACCAATGGAATCAAATTCAGTGTTCAGAAAGAAATAGACTCTCTCATCTATAGACAATTGATCTTTGATAAGGTAGTCAAGCCAACCCAACTGGGACAAAACAGCCTCTTCAATAAATGGTGTCTGCAGAACTGGATATCCATAAGCAAAAGAATGAAAGAAGATACATATCTCACATCCTATACAAAAATTAACTAAAAATAGATTAAAGATCTAAACATGAGAGCTAAGACCATACAAGATATTTTGGATGAAAATCTAGGGAAATACCTTATAAATATTGTGTTAGGAGGTGGTTTCCTAGAACTTACACCCAAAGCAAAGCAATGACAAAAGAAAAAGATAAATGGATCTCTTCAGAATTAAACACTTTCATGCATCAAAGAGTTTTGTCAGGAAAGTAAAAAGGCAGCTTATGCAATGGGAGACAATATTTGGAAACCACATGAGAGATAAGGGTTTAATATCCAGAATATATAAACAGACTCTACAACTCAACAGCAAAAAGACAAGCAAACCAATTGAAAAATGGGCAAAAGACATGAACAGACATTTTTCAGAAGAGAAAATACAAATGGCCAGTAGGCATATGAAAAGATGCTCAACTTCACTGGTTATTAGGGAAATGCAAATCAAAACCACTGTGAGATATGATCTCACACCCGCTAGAACGGCCATTATAAAAACAACAACAAAAACAAAAAACAACAGAAATTGACAAGTGCTGGAGAGAATGTGGAAAAAGAGACATATTTATCCACTGTTGGTGGAAATGCAAAATATTGCAATTGCTCTGGAAGGCAATTTGGTAGTTCCTCAGGAAGCTAAGCATAAGATTACTATATGATCCAGCAATTACTAGGTATATGTTCAGAGGAAATGAAGGTAAAGACACAAACCGACATTTTCACAACAATGTTTATGGCAGCATTATGTATGAATGCCAAGAGATGGAAACAGCCTAGATGTCCATCAACCAGTGAGTGGTTAAGCAAGTTGTTTAATATACATGTATGGAATATTATGCAGTTGTAAGATAGAAAAAAGTGACAACGTGGATGAACCTTTAGGATATTATGCTGAGTGAAATTAGTCATGGAACAAGAAGAAACTATGGTATGGTCATAATATGGGTAGCATATTATCTAATTTAACTTGTATGGTCAGCTAATATGAACACCATAATCACATAGAATCTTGAATAGAGTGTGAGATCTTGTTGGTTTGTACAGGTTAATGTGATGCCCCCAAAATATCCTAGGGTAATTTGGGCAGAGAATGCAAAAGTATTTGCAATGTCCCCTTGGGTGACTGGGGAGAAAAGAGGGAATACTAAACTTCTTCACCTGGGGAACCCTCAATATTCTCGCAAACAGTGGGGACAACCTATTCTATAGTCTGAGCCCTCAACCTTGGGACTCTTCCCTTAGAAACTTATTCTTACAATGGAGAAGCGAAGACTACTTATAATTCTGCTTAAACATCACCCCCCAGAGAGCCTCTTTTGTTACTCAGATGTGGCCACTTGTTCTAAGCCAACTTGGCAAGTAAACTCCTTGTCCATGTTGCTTATGTGGGACATGACTTCCAGGGTTATAAATCTCCCTGGCAACATGGGACATGATGCCCAGGGATAAGTCAGGACCCAGCATCATGTAATAGAGAAAGCCTTTTTGATCAAAAGGGAGAAGAGAGAAATGACACAAAATAAAATTTCAGTGGCTGAGAGATTTCAAACAGAGTCAAGAGTTTATACTGGAAGTTATTCTTATGTATTATACCGATTTCTCTCTTTAGTTTATGATGTATTAGAGTGGCTAGAAGTATGTATTTGAAACTGTTGAACTGTATTCCAGTAGCCTTGATTGTTGAAGACAATTGTAAAACTATAAACCTTCTACAATGTGACCACGTCATTGTGAAAACCTTGTGGGTGATGCTCCCTTTATCCAGGGTATGGATAGATGAGTAAAAAAAAATGAAAAAATATAAATAAATTATTGAGTGGATAAGGCTAAAACAAAAAAAATGAGTAGATTGAATGACTAGGGGTCAATGAGAGGGAGAGGTAAGGGGTATGGGATGTATGAGTTTTTTCTTTTTCTTTTTTGGGAGTGAGGCAAATGTTCTAAAAATGGTCATGGTGTTGAATACACAACCATGTGATGATACTGTGAGCCACTGATTTTATACTTTAGGTGGACTGTATGTGTGTGAAGATATCTCAATAAAATTTTTTTTAAAATGGCAAGAAAGCTGCAAAAATTTAACTACATCTTAAGGAAATGATGGAGAACAAAAGGCACACAAATATAGGAATCATTGGTTTTCTAAAGGGCAAGAGGAGAGTAAAGGGCTCAGAAGTTAGTTGAATATATAATCCAGGAAAACTTTACAACCCTAAAATAAGACATAAATATGCAAATTAAAGAGGCCCAATGAACTCCAAATAGAATAAATTCAAATAAGCCTACTCCAAGACACATACTAATCCAACTGTCAAATGTTGAAGAGAAGCAAAAAGTCCTGAAATCATCACAAGAAAAGTGATCTACTACATACAAAGAGAAAACATATAAGACTGAGTTCAGACTACTTAACAGGAACCATGGAGGCAAAAAGGCAATGGTATGATATATTTAAGATCCTGAATAAGAAAGGCTTCCAGGCAAGTATTCATTATCCAATGTTGTTCTTCAAAATTGAGGGACAGATAAAAATCTTCAAAGACAAAGACTGAGATAACTAGTCCACAAGAGATCTGCCCTCTAAGAAATACTAAAGAAAGTCCTGCCAGTTGAAAAAATGTATATAGAAGAGGGGTATTTGGAAAGGGTACAGAATTAAAATAGTACCAGAAAGGGCAATTTAAAAGATGAAAGGAGAAGGAAAAGAATATATAAATCTGACAAATATAAACTAAAATAAAAAAATGATAGATTCAAAAACTGCTTTTACAACAATAAATTTGAATGTTAATGAGCTAAACTCACCAATTAAAAGATACAGATTGGCAGAATGGATTAAAAAATATAATATATCAATATGCTACTTAAAAGAGATGTATATAAGGCCCAAGATACAAATAGATTGAAAGTGATAGAATAGAAAATGATCTACTACACAAGCTGTAAACAAAAGAAAGCAGGAGTAATTATACTAATATCAGATAAAATAGACTTGAAATGTAAAGATGACATAAGAGACAAAGAAGGACACTACATGTTAATAATAGGATAATTCGCCAAGAAGAAATAACAATCATAAATGTTTATGCTTACAATCAAGGAGCTCCTTGATTGCAAATATTGGCAAAACTGATGGGAGAAATACATGTGTCAACAATAATAGTAGGAGACCTCAATACACCATCTTCCCCTATAGATAGAACAACCAGACAGAGGATCAATAAGGAATAGATAATCTAAACAATATGATAAATTAATTATACCTACTAGACATATATAGATCATTACACCTCCAAAACTCCATGATATACATTCTTATCTAATGCACATGGAATGTTCTCCAGGATAGATAATATGCTGGGACCCAAAACTGGTCTGTATAAATTTAGTAAGATTGAAATTATTCAAAGCACTTTCTCTGACCACACCAAAATGAAGCTGGAAATTAACAATCATCAATGAACCAGAGGTTTCACAAATATATAGAGATTGAACAGCACACTCTTAAATAAAACAATGGATCAAAGAAGAAATTTCTAGGTAATGCTGAGAGGGAAATTTATTGCCCTAAATGCCAACATTAAAAAACAAAAATTGAGGATGTAACTTCTCACCTGGTAAAATTAGATAAAGAACAGCAAATTACCCAAAACAAATAAAAGAAGAGAAATTACAAAGATTGAAGCTGAAATAAATGAATTGGAGAATGAAAAAGAATAGAAAGATTCAATAAAACCAAAAGTTGGTTATTTGAGAAAATCAATAAAAGTAAGTGACCCTTGGCTAGATAGACAAAGAAAAAGAGAGGGGGGATGCAAATAAGCAAAATCAGAAATGAGAGGGGAGTCTTTACCATGCATCCTGAAGAAATTAAGAAACTAATAAGAAAATACTATGAACAACTACATGCCAATAAGCTACACATCTTAGATGAAATGGACAAGTTCTTAGAAACACATGAACAACCTATCCTGACTCAAGAAGAAGTAGAAGATCTCAACAAACAAATCACAAGAGATTCACTCAGTTATCAAAAATCTTCCCACAAAGAAAAGCCTGGGCCCAGATGGCTTCACAGGGGAACTTTATGAAACATTTCAAGAAGAACTAACACCAATCCTGCTCAAATTCTTCCAAAAAATTTAGGAAAAAGGAATGCTTCTTTACTCCCTTTAGGAAGCTAATACAAAAAACAGATAAAGATACCCACAAGAAAGGAAAACTATAGTCCAATCTTCCTAACTAACATAGATGCAAACATTCTCAACAAAATACTAGCAAATCGAATCCAACAACACATTGAAAGAAATATACATCCTAGTCAAGTGGGGTTCATACCAGGAATACAAGCGTGGTTCAACACAAGAAAACCAATCAATGTAATACAGCACATTAACAAATCAAAAGAGAAAAAATCAGATGATTACATCAATTGATGCATTAAAGAAGCATTAAAAAAATTCACCCCCCAAATCCTTTCCTGATAAAAGCAACTCAAAAAGTAGGAATCGAAGGAAACTTCCTCAATATCATAAAGGGTATATATGAAAAACCCATAGCCAGTATCATACTTAACACTGAGAGATTGAAAGCATTCCCCATTATCAGGAACAAAACAAGGATGCCCGTTTTCTTACTACTATTATTAAACATTGAACTAGAAGTTCTAGCTGGAGCAATTGGATAGAAGGAATTTAAAAAGGCATCCAAATAGGAAAGGAAGAACTAAAACTTTCATTATTTGTAGTTGGCATGATCCCATACTTGGAAAACCCTAAGAAATCTATGACAAAGCTACTTGGGCTAAGAAACAAATTCAGCAATGTGGCAGGATACAAGATTAATGTACAAAACTCAGTTATGTTTCTATACACAAGTAATGGCCTATCTGAGGAGACAATTGAGGAAACAGTTCCATTCAAAATAGAGACCTAAAAAATAAGATATCTAAGAATAAGAATAAGCTTAATCAGGAATGTCCAGGACTTGTACACAGAAAATTATAAAAAATCACTAACAGAAGTTAAAAAATGCTAAATAGATGGAAAGACATTCCATGCTCATGGATGGGAAGGGTGAATGTTGTTAAGATGTCAATTCTACCCAAATTGATTTACAGATGCAATACAATGTCAATCAAAATCCCAACAACCTACTTTAAAGACTTGCAAAAGTTACTTATCAAATTTATTTGGAAGGGAAAGAGACCTTGAATAGCTAAAGACATCCTCAAAAAGAAAAGCAACATGGGAGGACTAACACATCCTGACTTTAAAGCTTACTACAAAGTCATACAGTAGACAAAACAACATGCTACTGGCACAAAGATAGATGTATCAACCAATGGAAGTAAATCAAGAGTGTGGAGCTAGACCACCAAATCAATAAGGCCCTCAGATCCACTGAACTGGGGCAGCATAGTCTTTTTAATAAATGGGCATTTGAGAATTGGATAGCAATAGTTCAAAGAATGAAAGAAGACCTCTACCTTATACCCTACACAAAAATTAATTCAAAATGAATTAAAGACCTAAATGTAAGAGCTTTCTTCTTTTAGAAGAAAGTGTAGGGAAACAACGTTCAGTTCTAAGAATAGAGGGTAGCTTTTAAAATTCTACACCTAAAGCACAAGTAGTGAAAGAAAAAGTAGATAAATGGGAACTCCTTAAGATCAAGAGCTTCTATGCCTCAAAGGACTTTGTTAAAAAAATGATGAGGCAGCTAACTCAATGGGAGAAAATATTTAAATATTTGGAAACCACATATTGGATAAAGGCTTGATATCTTGTGTATATAAAGAAATTATGCAGCTCAACAACAAAAGAACAAAGAACTGAGTTATAAAATGGGCAGAGTATATGAATAGATGCTTTTCTGAAGAGTAAATACAAATGGCTAAAAAGCACATGAAAAGATGCTCATTTTCATTAGCTATAAGGGAAATGCAAATCAAGGTGACAATGAGATATCAACTTACACTTACAAGAATGGCTGCTATTAAACAAACAGAAAACTATAGATATTGGAGAGGATGTGGAGAAATTAGAACAATTATTCATCACTGGTGGGAATGTATAATGGTACAGCTATTGTGGAAAACAGTTTGGCAATTCCTCAGAAAACTGAATATTGAGTTGTCCTAAGGCCCGACAATACTGACAATATACTACACAACATATACCTAGAAGAACTGAAAGCAGTGACATGAATAGACATTTGCACATCGATGCTCATATCGGCACTATTCACAATTGCCAAAAGTTGGAAACAATCCAACTACCCAGTCAACAGATGAATAGGTAAACAAAATGTGGTATATACATACATCAGAATATTATGCAGTGGTAAGATGAATTGAAGTCCCAAAGCATATGACAATGTGGATGAATCTTGAGGACATAATGCTGAATGAAATAAGCCAGACATCAAATATAGGTACTCTATGATTTTGTTATTATGATTCTGGTAAATGCAATCTCATAGGTTACAATGTAGAATACAGTAGGAGGTACACAGAAGCTAGAGATGGGGGAAAAGCTGCCCAATAAGGAACAGATAGACATGATGGTAATGAATTAATGAGGTTATAAATAACATTGCCATACTGAAAGTCAATATAGTTGAAAGGGAATGTATAGCACCATGTATCCTACTGATTCAATCTACAATTATAAATAGGTTCTTGAATGACCTATTTCAAAGGTTTGATATTGGACAAAGATTAAATAGTAGGGGAGAATAGGGGAAATCTAAAATCGCATGCTATAGCCAATAGTTAACAGGAAGACATCAACAGTACTACAGCACTACCAGGGTCAAGTAATAGGTGTGGGGGCAGGGAAAAGTGATAAGGGTAGTTTTAATTTGATGTTTGGTGAGGGTGTGTTTGTTAGTTCTTTGTCCCTATGGACCAATGAAAATTGCCTAAAATTGAGAATGCTGCTGATTGTATAACCAAGTGAAAGATTCTGTAAGACATGGTTTGTTTATTTTGGACATTATTTATGATGCCCAATAGATGGAAGAAACTGAAGGGTACAGTGTCTGAGAAGCAGAAAGCACACTGTGGTACATTTATATGGCAGAGTATCATGCAGCTACAAAAGAAAAGATGTTGAGAGGCACACAACAATCTGAATAAACCATGGGGACAATGTGTTGTGCAAAATAAGCCAGACTCAACAGAACACACATGCTAAGAATCTCTTTCAGAAAATACTTGTAAGAAAATTACAGTCTAGATTGTAAGCCTTTATAGTAGCCACTTAGTCTGAAGTTGTAAGTGTGTTTATAGATTCTGAGACCCTGAGCTATATGTGTATCAGCTGGTATTTCCCTGTAATTTTAAGTAACTCTGTGACACTAAGACCCAGAAGTGGAGTGAGACAGCCCTGAAATTTAGCATAACTACATACAATAACAATTAGAGTACGAGTAAAAGGTATCAGGTCTCAATTAGAGATAAAAATAAAGCCAATCTGGCTGGAACAAAGATAAATCAGAATATAGGGTAAAAGTGTACGTACTCTAGACCTTCACCTACAGTATGAGACCAAAGGCAGAGAGATTTATTATGTCTATAACCTAAATTTTCTATAGTACCCAATCTAAGTCAACCTGACTGACTCTACCTTACACCCTATACAAAAATTAATTCAAAATGAATTCAAGACCTAAATACAAGAGCCAGTACTATAAACCTTTTAGAAGAAAGTGTAGGGAAACATCCTTCAGTTCTAGAAATAGGCGGTAGCTTTTAAATTTCTACACATAAAACACAGGTAGTGAAAGAAAAAATAGATAAACGGGAACTCCTTAAGATCAAGAGCTTCTATGACTCAAAGGACTTTGTCAAAAAGATGATGAGGCAGCTAACTCAATGGGAGAAAATATTTAAATATTT